>JAGEOH010000030.1:0-37500 GCA_032207245.1 Pardosa pseudoannulata
TATTTAAATTACAAGTAACCTCCACAATGTTTAAAAAATATAATAATAATAAATATAAAATTAAAGATTATAAAATAACAATTTTTAAGGGGTTGCTGAAAATAAATTTTACAATACAATAAAATTTGGTTTCTTCTTTTTTTTAAGTTTCTATACTAAAGTGAGTTTATTTTATAGGTGTTAAAAGAAAATAAACTCAAAAAATATTTATAACTTTACTATTAAATGGAGTTTTATTTGCTGTCCTATTTATAGGACAGCGGTCCAATATGGGTTAAAAGTAATATATTAAGTTCACCGTAGCGAAGCACGGGTACTTTTGCTCGTTATGAATAAAACAAATGAAATGCTTATTTGCGAAGTATAGAAGTATCGAAAAAAAGAAAAGTATCAAAGAACTGGTAATAAACAACTAAATTTAATCAATAGAACAATGCATGTATCAACTCTACCCCAAAATGATCTTCGAATGCAGCATGCCAATTATAAATTCCTTACTATGCAAATTAAAGGGATTCTTGAATAGTGCTTTCATTTCTTTTCTGCTGGGGGAACTGCATCGTCTGCGTACTTGTGATTACCATCATTAAAAACGGTTTTATTAGGAGTATATAGGTGTTGGATGGAAGTGGTACTATTAAGTATCGTCAGGATAAATAAAAGGGTTAACAATCTGTGTCATGGATTTATATTATTAAAATAACAAACAAAATATTCCATTATATCCATTCAAAACACTATTATAACTCAGGTAGCAAAGAAATATGGAACCCAATCAAAATTTCGATACCAACATTCCACAAAATGATATCCTAAATATTTATGTTTGTTATTTACCAATGTTGGACGGTATCCTCGTATATCCCTCGACATTCTTTTTTGCATCCTTGTACAAAGTTAAAGGAATTTTTGTTATCACGATAAATTTCAGAGTTTTAAATTTCAATGACAAGATTTATTTTGGTCGATGTCGCACCGTAAACCAATCATGCGCCTTTATGAGAGCTCTTGGTATGCCCTCTGAGTCAACTCATCTCTTTGCTTGACATCCTTCTCTCTCAAGCATCAACATGAAACAACGCTCCTGTTCGCAATGTGGCTAACGACATGGGGGTATTTTTTCATTTTTACTTTTCGATGGAAAAAACTAGCGAAGCACTGAAGCGGCAAAACATGAAGCACGGAGTGGCCAGGGAATACTTTATATTGCAATTAAGTTTCTCTAGTCGTTTGTGGAAACGTTTACCGAAAACTGTTTTTGTTGCCTGAAGAACTTTAAAAATTGGAATTCTTGATATAATTGTTTTAATGATGGTTCATAAAATCGTACTAAAGTGGCGGAGGCTTTAAGCTTTGAACCAGGTTATGAGATGAAAATTTCTTTTAAAAAGATGGATTGTAATTGTGTTCGGAAAGCTCAGTTATCAGCTTTAAACTTGATAAAAAGTGCCAAAAATTAAAAAAAAAAAAACTTAAATAAAGTATGTCGTGCCAATATGTTATGGAGCAGGAAAATATTAATTATTTATAAATATGTCAGTTACATAAAAAGTTTTAGTTTTTGCATTTTTCTTAAAATGTAATTTTTTTTCTTTTTAAATCCTATTTAATATATTAGATTGAAACTTTCCGTGCTCGTGTATGATCATTATATCTAAAATAATAAGAAGCGGTATAGCACAAGTATAATTATTTTTGGTGTGAGTTGAAATTTTCAAACTGAAATTTTATTGAATTTTCGTTAATTTACAGAAATAATTTTGTAATTTTTTTCTGAATGATTTAAATATTAACTTGTTACTATTTTTATTTATAGTATTTTAAACCGTTTTAGAGTGATTCATACTGATAGTTCCAATACAAATTTCAAAACGTGTACTTCTTGTGTACAATGTCATAAAAATCAATAATCCACAAAATAAGTGGGGAAAGGCTGAAATAGATAAAGTTCAGAATATATAAATAACTACATTCTAGCCCGCGTGGCAAAATCCTGTTTGATAACACATCAAAAATATGAATCATTTTAATTTTAATAGTTCCTAAAGTCTAAAATGCTTTTTCCTAAGCGCATTTTAGCATACAATGCCTTTTTTCACTTTCTTAGGTAGAAAACATTATTCCAGCCGTCTTCGCACCCCTCACGCAATCCAAGCGATTTTATCGATGGGTAACATAAAATATATTGTCGACACTTTCGTCCCATTCATAATCCTTAATATTTTACGAAACCCACCTTCTAATAAAAGAAGCGAGATCTCTACTGTCTATACGCGACATCAGATGTTAATGGAATAAAAAACATCCTAATAACCCGAAAAATGTTTAAACTTTGGCGACTTAATAGCCGATATCTGTTTTTCGCTCTCTCCCTTAACGCCGATTGTGTCGTCATTATAAAATGGGATAACCGAGGTCGAGTGGAACCGGGTGACGTGCTTCGTATTTTAGGAACCGTTTTCGGTGTTTTTCAGATGCCATTTAGAAAGTAATAGGTTTTTCATATTACATTTCAAAGTTTTAAGAAATACGTTTAATATTCGGTAGATTACAGAGTTTAAATGTTGTATACGAGGCTCATCCAAAACGTAAGTTTCCCTATTTAAAAGAAAAAAAGAACTCACACTATCACGGACATATTTATTGGCAACAAGTACAGAAATGTGTCAGTTATTTATCAACATAGCCACCACCAGAATGGAGACACTCGTCGTATGGTGGTATCCACTTTTGTATACCACTGTCGTAGAACTCTGCCGCCTGTGAATGGAACCAGATTTCCTGTTCTAGAACAAACACCTTGCACATTTCTTTCCTTACCGGCAGCTTCTGTTTGAATTGGGTCCTGACCGAAGATGCCAATGCATGGACTGCTTCTTGGTTTCCGGGGTAAAGTGCGAAATCGGAGTCTCATTGCCCGTGACTATCCTGTCGAGGAACGCGTCGCTGTCGTCGTGATACCGAAGCAGAAATGCTCCTAAGAGTTGAATTTCGTGTTCGGGTGTCAGTTTTGGCTCATAGATCTGACAGAGCTCACGATGAATTTGAATTGTCGCAATGTTTTGTCCATTCGAAATCCCCGACCGAAGCTTGCAGGCGGCGGGAGAAGCAATGAGAGTTTCCATGTCGGACCCTCTACTGGCACTAATCGGGAAATGTCCAGCTGGCATAGGATTAATACGTCATATATCTGTTACGTACGCGCAATTGACACGGCTAATTACGTTTACTTTAAAGGAGGAAACATCGGGAAACTTCTGGATGTGCCTCTTATACCAAGTTCTGCAAAAAATAGTGCTGAATATACTACTCTTTCCGCACAGTAAGTTTCCATGTCAATGAGATTTCAGAACTGTGCGGAAATCCCAAACTGAATTTAGGTCAAAGTTGAGTAGACAAACTTTAAATCCCAGATGATAGAAAAAATGTAAATATTTCAATCGGGGTCAATGTGCTTGCTACAAATAAAAACTGATAGAGTTGTTAAAACTAAAAAAGCTACTCAGCCATAATTAAATTCATAGCTTTTAATTTACCCTTTACAATTTACTACTGTGTTTATTGATCAATTTCATTTTGAAACTAATAAAATATGTAATTATGTTTAATTTATTTGGATTATTTCGTTTTGTTTATTATACACATACGCGTGTACATACATAAGTAATTGCATATGCGTGTACTCTGTGAGAAAGATGGGAAACCCCGCGCTCTCAACGAGAAGTAGGGCTTCCTCGGCTCTGACCAATTATAAGCCACGGAGAACGAAAAGGCCAATCGTATAGTGGCTCATTGAATGCGGTGAAAATTCGCCAAGGGTGATGCGGAGTGAAATCTGGCAGCACACCACAGCACGACACTTTTCAAAAAGAGCGGATGTCAGCAAAATCGAAACATATTGCTGTCCAGAGTGTCTAATAACGAGCCGATGGGCTCAAATGATGACAGAATGATTTCAGATCTTTGGATGCAGGAGGCTCGAATTGGAAGTTCGGTCCGAAATTGAATCCTAGATCGACGGTGGCTCTCTTTGAAGGCTACTGCGAAAAAAAGAGGACGCAAAATGTAGGTCCAAATATACAGCACACAAGAGAAATACGCAATGAAGAGACATGAAAAATCTTCATTAAAACCGGTTACGAGTAGAACGTTTTACCGCGTTACATAATATGAAATCTAGAATGCTTGTGTAAATACTAAAAACCCTAAACAGGCTTTCTTTTTTTTCAAGTGATTAAAAATATTTCATTAATTTTATTTCTATTTAAAATATATTATAAACAAACTTTTAACATATTTATCAAATACTACATATATATTTTGATTGTTCTATTAATTTCGTTTGCTAGCACTAATGTCGTAATATTAAAATTATCTTTGAAAGTATTTCTTCATTGTGTACATATGATTCAAATTTCCACATATTTATGAGATGCTATATATATATATATATATATATATATATATATATATATATATATATATATATATATATATATTGATTATTCTATTAATTTCGTTTGCGAGTACTAATGTCGTCATATATATGTATAAAAATTATATTGATATATATATATATAATACATAGTTATAAATATATTTATTGACTATTAATTTCGTTTGCGAGTACTAATGTCGTCATATTACAATTATCTTTGAGACTTTCTCCGTATTACATATATGTTACACATTTCCCTCCCTCCCATAACAGTCTTTGTTTTACAAAATATATCTCCTATTCCTCCAACGCGAATTCTAAACAGTTATTACGCGAGCTGAAGATTGAGCGGCGGGAAAACCTGTTGATAATACACAAAATGTTCCAATTTTTGTGGTAGTCGGCGACATAATAGCGGGGAAATACTTTCTGCGATAGAATCGATGTTCTCTCACAACGTCGATTGCGTCGTTATCAGATACGATAATCGCATTAAAGTCTATTCCAGACAACTTGTCTCGAGCTTTAACGTCGATTTTGGGTGTTTTTAGGGGAAAGATACTGCTTTGGAACCAGGGTTTGAAATTTTAAGGAGTGTGTTTAGGTTCGCGAAGATTACATAGAGAAAATGGATTCTATAAAATTTAAAAACTCCCGCGAATAAATGACCTCTAAAAGTTTATATATTTTTTTTCAGATTCTGTTATGGTCCATATATTACAAAACATACTTAAGTTCTTCATTTCTTAAAAACGTGATATCATAACTAAGAAAACGCGATTTCGGAAATGAAGCTCGATAAAAGAAACGTTATTATCGCAAGAAAGATTTAAACTTTCATTGGAGTTCCCCGTACTGGCGACGGGGAAATTTTAATTTAATTTAATTACATTTGTGATGAATGTGCGCGTGGGACCATCAAGTATTTTGAAAATCATATTTTGTTTCAACAAAATTGTCCAATTTATAACTTATTTAAAAACATTTTACAATTTTTGAGTTTACAGTTTTAAAACAGGACAACGTCTGTCGGATCGTCTATTATTATCGCCTTATAAAAATAAATTAGAGTCAGCGATTTAATTTTCTTTTATTTGTCTACTAGATTGTTTACAGACTATGAAATATTTATCACGTGTTATAAAAAACATATTTGTTCTAGTCTTTGCGGTTTTCTTTATGTGTAAACACTCCTATATGAGCAGCGGTTGCTCCTTAGACACAAACAACGATTTCGTAACCGGAGGGTTACGAAATTTTTCATATAAGAACATTTTCTCTTTTATATTACGTATTTTTCGACTCATCCAAAAAATCTATAAAATGAATTTTTCTCATGAAGTAGAATTTATTGAGAATTCGACCGTGCGATACAGCTGGTTTCCAGACTATTTTATTCTGGGAGCATTTTACATGAGATTCATTCACGATAGTTCACATAGCAAAGACACCGACCTCGAAACAGGTTTTGGTTTGGATTGGAGCACTACGGTCCACTCTTTTGCTGCACGAGGGTTACAAACACCTGGAACTACTGCTTAAAGCTGACATCTACGATCACCTTTGCCACAGTAGGATTCGAACCCGCGAACTCCTGTACCGAAGATCAGCGCTCTAACCATTCGTCTATGATTGCGAATCAATCAGAATGCGATAACCCCTTACTGTAAGAGTATTTAACTCTAGCCACAGTTGTTGGGACTTTCAGGATTGTGTGGGTACCCGGATAGAAAATTTAGTTTCCAGGAAACTTGCAGCAGTCTTGCTTTGCCATCTTGCAAACTTGCAAGTTCAGCATGACAAGTCGGCACATTTGAAACAAGACTGTAGCAAGTCTACGCAAACATCGAAGTCACCATCGGCTCCTATTCTGACGTCATAAGTTTCGCTTTGAGCTGACAGCCGCTCTTTTGCAAAGTGCCGCGTTGCGAGCTGTTGCTAGGCTCCGCTCCGCATCGTCTTTGGCGAATTTTCACCACCGGGGTTGCGCCTCACTACGATTGGGTTTTTGTTTTCCGCGCTCCTTGTCTCGACGTTTCATTGGTCAGAGTCGCGAGAACCCAACTCTAAGCGCGTTTTCGTTGGCGCCTGGCAACCCTCTTGCTAGCTGTGTTTCGGCGCTTTTGGCGTGAGTGCAGCCTAGAAGATCTTGTCATTTTTTAGAGACGGAGAAACAATGAGATGAAGTTTTAACACCCTTGTTAACGTGTTGTTTTTGGTCTGAAAAATGTTTCCGTTGGAGCCATCTCGATCTTTGGCCAGCCTAAGCACTCTATCCTTGTTTTGTTTTACTGCGACGTTCTTGGCTTTATTTTTACTTAAAGCAAGGAATTAATCTCCATCCTATTTTATATAACGCGACAAATTAGTCTAAATCATATTTTTTATATAAAGCAACAATTTAATCGCCATAATACTTTTAAACAACGCAATTGAATGAATCTCAGTTACCCACTATTAGATCAAGGCAGAAGTGGACGATGTTATTTGTAGAGTATAAAGTGAAGAAAATTATTTGATCTCATGCTAAATAAAAAGAGGTCTCTTCATCAAGTCAGCGTCTGATTTTTATCTACCTGAGGTGACTCTTAAAATAAAGCCTCCGACTCTTCATCACTTAACCTGCATACAGCTCCCTTCCTCTACATGGAGCCCCGACTCTTCTGTATAGGCTCCTCCCCGGAGCCCTTGAGAGCAAAGGGTTATTAGCAAAAAATTAATTACTAATGAATTTTTACCACACTTGAATAATCAAAATAATAAATACATTTTAAGAGATCCATCGCAGCATGCGGAATGGCGTATCTGCCATGTTGTCAATCTCGTCTTTGGCCGGGAAACGTTTGCGCATGCGCTCGTTATCTTAACTCTCATGCAATGACTGGAATTTTCTCTTGCTCCAAGTTTGTTATGACAAGTTTGCCATTGTTTTGAAGCAAAATTTCGTTGCAAAGGAGTGGTCGCTTTATGCTCCATCTTACTTGTAGGAGTTTTGCTGCAAGTCTGTCGCTTCCAGTTTGTTATGACAAGATATTATCCAGTAAAAAATCAAACTTGCTGCAAGTAAGCATGCTTTCTGGGTTATTCTCTTGTCGATTTGCTACTCTGTAATGTCCTGCCAAATCTTCCGAATTGCTAGTTGAAAATCTCCAATCCAAACTTTCAAATGGCTACTCGAAAGTATCGCATTAAAACTTTCGTATTCCTACTCGAAAGTATACCAGTACGAACTATGCAGAGGAGATTGTGGGACGGTTCGGGCTGTCCAAATACCCATCGTGTTCATGAGTGGCGGCTGGGTTACGTCAGATAGGTACTTTGTCGTATTCTTCCAAATGATATATCTGGAGGTGGCAGAACAAATTCAAGGGTCTTCTGCTAAATACCAACTTCTAACAAGGACCCACTTAATGTTTAGGGTGCTCCCATAATCAAATTGTCTACAAATTGCATGACGTTTTATGGATCAATTCCTAACATGCAAATGTTATTAAAAATAAACTTTACAGACGATTGTTATCATACCCTTTTATCGTATAACATAGAAAACTTCGTGTGATTCAAAATTCAGGAATTTTTTAAAGTAAAATTTTGTAGCTAAGTAAAAAAAAAGATGCCGTTTGCACCGCAAGGTTTTAAAGGATTTTTTGTGACGTAAACGAGTAAAATTGTTTTGAATAGGTCTGTTCGTAACTCACCAATGCCAGCAGACGATGTTAAAAGATCTTCTGAATCAAATAATAAACTCCAAATTTACAAATAACTTTATACGATGCAGCTGCTTTTTATGAAAAGCTTGCTGCTTCGCTTTGTGGATCTCTGGAAGTGGCTTCTGGAAGTGGAAGTTCTGTTCGTAATCCATCGATTCCAGCAGACGATGTCAAAAGAATTACTAATTCAAATAATAAACCCCAAATTTAGCTGCTCTTTATAAAACGTTTGTTGCTTGACCTTATTCAACATTAGAAATTAGGAACTATTTTAGATAAAATTTGGCAACTAATTAAATAAAGATTTTCTCAACACAGTTTGAATACTAAACTTCATTTTGTTTGATGCAAACAAAGAAAATTGTTTTGAATATTTCTGTGAGTATTTCTAAATCATTGTTTCTGAATCAAATAATAAACCCTGAATTACAGTTAGCATTAAGCAGCAGTTCTTTTTTAAAGAATTTGTTGCTGGGCATTATTCCATATCAAAAATTAGAAACTTTGTGAAATCAAATTTGGTAAAAATTAAATAGGACGCAGTGCGCACACTGCACGCTTTGCAAAGAAGTTGCATTTTGTATGACGTGACAGAACACAATTGTTTTGAATAGTTTTATCGGTAACCCATCGATGCCAGCAGACAATGTAAAAACGATCTGCTGAATCAAATAAATATCAAACCCTGAATTCACATCTCGCTTTATATAATGCAGTTGCTCTTTTTTATAAAAGCTTTGCTACTTGGCATAATAGAATATCAGAAATCAAACAGCACCAAACATTGGTAAGCCTCAGAGCTTAAGACTTTTTTTTAAAAATTTCGTCAATCAAAGCTGGTTTCATTTTCATCTGTCTGGCGCAAACCGCCTATATCTAATCTTTAAAAAATAATAGTTTGAGAACTGATACAGAAATTCGTCGCTTTTAAATCACTCGGTAAATTTTAGACTTGCCAAGAATCTATCCTCAGTAGAGGATAACAAAACGCGAATCCGGATGCAAAACAATATTAACTTATTTATTATTTAAAAAATTGCTTCTGCGAGAAGAAAAAATCTTTTGTCATTTAAATCCTTTCCTAAATAAAATATTTGTCATGAATTTCTTTTCCACAAATTCCTGCGATTATCTTTAAATGTAATTTCTCAAATATTATTCTTTTCGATCACACAGTAATAGCAGTTTCACAAAAATTATTTCTTCCTTATTATGAATGAGAATTCAGTCATATTGCATCTTCATTCAAAATATCACATAAAATTCTCTAAAGTATAAAATTTTTTCTCTTTATAATCCAAAAATATATTTAACGATAAGACGAAAAAGACAGAGTGAGTTTTTTATAGCTGACAAAAAGTCGACTAGCAATGAATAGTTATATAAAAATTTAAAAGAACCAATAATTTCTGTATAAAAAGTATTACACTCTTAATCTTCCGAAGTCTAAACAGATGGCTTTAAACACCTAAACACTACTTCGCAGTTTTCTTAAATGGCATATACAAAAAACTCTTTCCCAGTTATTGGTCAGGGAAGCACGTGAACTGGGATAGACTTCGATGCGGTTATTATATTTGATAACGATGCCATTGATGTTCTTGGAGAACATCGATGAAACCCATAAAAATATCCTCTCCCGTTTATATCACAGACTTCCATGAAAGTTTAAGCATTTTGTGCATTTCTCTCGCCATTAAACTTCTAGCTCATGTGTTCAATATTTAGGTCTCGTATTTCTTTTTCCCATTTCCCTTATGGATGTAATGTAATAAGACTGTTTCGGACTCTACGTGTACGCATTGGATTTTTTGAATTGTGTGGGGTTTATACTACAGCATCGATTAGAACCAGTAATTATTTCATTTACATAAAAATGTCCTACGAATATTAAATACTACTTTTAAACTAAAGTATGGCTTTAGATCACTTAAATATGTTTTCTAAATGTTCAGTAGAAATCTCAGGTCATTTCACCTTAAAACAGGGAGTTGGTTGACCTTCTCTACTTAATATTTCGTAATATTTATACTTAATCCTTTGTGTCAAATCTGACTCGACATAATATTTATTTGTTATCAACTTCCAGTGTCACTGGAAAGGATTTTTGAATTTAAGAAATCCTTCGTACTACTTTTGCTTAATCATTTTTGATCTTTTGAGACAAGTGTGAATCGAAATTATCTTTATTTTACACAAGTTCAACATCAACCTCTTGTACCTGTAGAGGATTTTTAAAGTTAAAAACCTTCATGCCCCTTGTACTTACTTCTTTGCGATCTTTTATATCGAATATTATAACTTAACATCCTGTTTATTTTACAACAAGTAGCATGCTCATTGTCACTTGAAATGGTTTCTAAATTACTGAATCCTTGTAGATAATTATTTGTGATCCTTTGTGTCGAGCCTGACTCTACATCATTTTATATCACAAGTACAACATCCAGTATCACTAGATATGGTTTTTAAATTCAGAATCATTTCTGCTCCTTGTACTTAATTCTTTGTGATCGGTTTTGTCGGGTCTAACATATTCCTTTCAAATTACTTTTGCAGGAAATACAACCTTGAGAGTGAAATATAATAGATGTTTGATTCAAGCATTACTGTTTGTAACTGTTTTGTCTCAGTTAAAATTGATAGATAATCAATAAATTGATGTAATTAACCCTTTTATGGTCAGTCTCGCATCTTCTATGTAACATGTTTTACGTCCCATGTTCTACGTAAACACTCGAACCAAGTCGTCCTTTCACCCTCTTTCATTCAAATCCCCTTCCCCCTACTCGAGGTGAGGTTTAGTCAGTCTTCCTCATGTATCCTATCTGAAAGTTAAACTTAAATATGGACTAGTCCAGGGACTGTCAAACTACATTCAGCCGGAAGGTTTTATCCGGCCCTCGGATAGAACTATAAGTTGCCGGTCCAAGATAAATTAAAAGAAATGTGTATTTATGCATTATATATCCATCTCCTTTTCTACTTTGCTTAAATATTATATTCCAAACTTATTACCTCACGCCCAGAAGATCGGCGGTCTATTCGCTTCTTATATGTGAACAAGTGTTTTCAACTTTGAACCTTAGAAAGAATCATTTCAGAAGTAGACTGACAGACGAGCTTTTTGAATCGTTCCTTAAAATCAGTCCATCTCGCTTCAAACCTCAGTATAAGGAATTTTTAAAAATGAAATCGCAATTTCATTCATCTCATGAACGTAATTAAACCGTTAGGTACTTATATATTGATTTTAAAATTTTAGAAAATTTTATCTTGGCCCTCCAAACTTATTTTCTCTCTATTTTTGGCACACGGCCGAAAAAGTTTGTCCATCCTTGAACTAGTCATTCATTTCGACGGGGTGTATTGGACCTGGTGAAGGCACCAGCAACAACAACAAATTTAAACTTATTTTTCTCAAAACTTTCAAACTTTCTAGACAGTTTTTACTAAAACCTTTTTATAAAAATTCGTTTGAATTTTAAAACGCTCGTGTTTCTTCAAATTACAGAATATCCTTAAACAAAACAACCTACTGTATTGTTTACAATATTTTTCAAACTTTAAATGTTGTGTATAAATTGTATTTAACATAAGTAGAACATAGCATTCAGATATTTTTTTAAAATAAAATGTATTTTCAGGGATTCCATTGACTGTTGCTCTTTCGGAAAAGCTACTGTAAAGATTTCGGGATCCAATATCAGAAAGCATGTTTTAAAGAAATGTTAGAGCGGCGTTTTTATAATGCTTCTCTTCAGTACTCTTGGCTCACATTTCAAATTTTTCAATCTCCAAATTTTCTTTCTTCAAATGATACACGGCTCGAATTTCTTGCGATACAATGCAATAACAAAGAATTAAAATATTATTGCTCAGACCTGTTTCTATGTCTATAGAATAGAAAAAGGAAAATGTTTTAAAAGTTGTATTAGTTTTTCTACAACCTACGAGGAAATATTTTCGTTCATTTTTTATGTTCTAAAGTGAAAGAAAAGCTAAATAGTATTTTTTTATAAATATACAATGCAATAATACTATAGAGTAGATAGGTCTAGAGCCGCCTACTAATAGCAAACAAGTAAAATTTAAAAACAAATATGATTAAAGTACAATTAAAAAGCAGATTTTTTAAAGAAAAACTAAAATTAAGACTTACAAAACACTTTGAGCCGACCGCTAACTGAATGGTTACGGTGCTGACCTTCGGTACCGGTGTTCGTGGGTTCGAATCCCACTACGGCATGGATGTTCATAGTCGTTCGGAATCTGCTTTAAGCAGTAGGTCCCGGTCTCATTAGCCTTCGTGTTGCAAAAAAGTAGACCGTAGCATTCCAAACCAAACCAAAACACTTCGACTGTCTATTATCTGCTTACCAATGGCCAAAATAGTCTTATTATGTATTGGTTTCCGAACGATGGTTGAATGGTTAGGGCGTTGGCCTTCGGTACTGGAGTTCAGGAGTTCGAATTCCACTGTGGCATGGATGTTCGGAATTGGCTTTAAGCTTTAGGCATGAATCTCATTAATCCTAGTGTTACAAAAAAGTAGACTGTAGCACTAAAAAAATTTTTGATTGGTTTGTAGCTCTACGGTTTACTGTTTTGCTCACGAAAGCTAATGAGACCGCAACCTACTGCTGATAAGCCCAATTCGAACGGCTACGAACAACCAGCAGGATATCAGCGTTTTACCATTCTCTTATCGTACGGCTAGGTGAAGTAAAAATTTATAAAATTACTATTATGTTATCCATATACCCATTATAAATATTAAAATTTATTTTTTTATTTTTATAAGAAACCTTATACTATCCTACTATTTTATTCTTTTTTTTACACAAATAAACGAAAATTATACGGGGAGTACCGGCATTAAAAAAATTTCACTTAATTTTCGCTTTAAATTTTACTTCGGCACTTTTATAAAAGTGTGTTTCACCGCTGGTCGAGCACACGGAAATATTAGCTTTGTTTCCCGTTTCAAAGCTAAACAGTAATGTCTGACTTAAATGTATAATTATCCTGCAATCCAGTCTTTACTAAAATTCAAAAACTGTGTGCTACAAACACTGCAAATAAAATATAGTTTCAAGGCAAATTTTATAGTTTCGTTGAATTATGTAATGAATGATTATTAATTTAAATATGTGTTAAATACGAGGTTCATTCAGAAAGTAAGTTTCCCGATGTTTTCCCCTTTAAAGTAAACGTAATTAGCCTTGACAATGGCACGTGCGTAACAGATCTATGACGTATTAATCATATGCCAGCTGGATAAGTCTCGATTCCTGTCAGTAGAGCGGTATTTGAAATTCAGCTTCAGCTCTGTCAGGTCTATGAGCCGAAACGGATACCTGAACACCACATTCAATGCTGAATAGCAGCACTGACATTTCTGCTACGGCATCACGACGACGGCGACGACTTCCTCGACAGGATCGTCACGGGCGATGAGACTGGTATGTCGCACTTTACCCCGAAAACCAAGAAGCAGTCAATGCATTCGCCTCATAGTGTATCTTCTGTCAGGACCCAATTCAAACAGACGCTGTCGGTACGGAAAGGGACGTGTACGGTGTCCTGGGACAGGAAGGCTGGTTTCGTTTACGGGCTGCAGAGTTCTACGACAGAGGTATACAAAAGTGGATCCCACGATACGACAAGTGTCTCCATTCTGGGGGTGGCTATGTTGAAAAATAGCTGATACACTGCTATACTTTTTGCCAATAAATATGTCTGTGAAAGTGTGAGTTCTTTTTTTTTAAATAGGGAAACTTACTTTCTGGATGAATCTCGTATCTGAATTACCAAAAACAAATTATCATTGATTTGATTTAATACAGTATAATAACTGTATCACATAAGAAATTAAACTGATCTGCATTGAATTAACTATTTTATTCAATTCTATTAAATATTTTAAAATAAAACAGGCATAAATACAAACGGAGTTTCAAAATATTTTTTTGGTAATATAGCTATTCTTTCATAACGTGGATTCAAACAAATATGTAGACATACCATATTGCAAAAATCATTTGATTGCATTTTTACTTATATTTTGTAGAAAATAATAAATTGTGTTTTGCACAACTAAGCATTACACAGTTTATAAATATATATATTCCTAGACCAAAAAACGATACATCAACGGAAAAATATTTTGATAGTCTGTCTAGACTGATAAATTATTGTTTTTTATGAAAACCAATTTTAAAACCTTCCCTATCATAACAAATTTTCCAAAGCTAGAATATTTGTTTGATATCGATCAGTATTAAATACGTAACTAAAGGAAATATTCTCTATATTTATAAACATTTCCGCTTATGAGTCAAGTAATGAAATGGCCGTTTAGCAGAGCTGTATGTTTACTTATTGTTATTGTTCCAAAATATGTTTATACTAATATATTTACACTCGCTTTATTGTGTAACTACATACTGCAGTCGAGGTCATGAATGGATCTATGAATTGAATTTAATCTTATTGCACTCGTCAGCAATAATGTACTTTGTCTGATCGTTTCAAAAGGTTAATTTCGAAGTTATCAGACGCTCTAATGACTGGAGCGTCCAAATTTTCAATATGATTCCGTATTTGCATTTGACTTTATGAACGAAAAGTCAAAAGCTAAAGCGTAAAATATTTACCTTGTGCTACTGAATGTTTCCAAACTTTTCTAGCTTTTTCGTTCTATTTATATTAACATTTAAAATATTTTGGGGGAGTAATATTTGCATTTGAGATTTTATTAAAGTAATATTTATACTTCTATAGCCTCGGATATGAGTTTGAAATGGGGCTCGAATGAACTTTTATATTTATATACAACTTCTGGAATATCACAGAAATACGGAACTATATCACTCCGCTGTTTCGTGGCCATTTAAATAATTTGGAATACGTTTGATGGAAAGGAATAAATTATTTTACTTGATAATGATCTTTCGGAATTGTAATTGTACTTATTAATTTTTGTATAGAAATATAGGCTATTTATTAGGTAGGCAGATATTCAGCTAAATTCATAGCTCTTAATACTACGTTTAATTTATATATTATAAATGACAAAATTATACGGCAATTTCATAAAATACTGGAACTATAAAAACCTTTCAATTTACTGTGAAAATTCTACTTAATACTAGATTGAACCAATTTCACACATTAAAAATTTGATCACTATCTTATATATGAAAATCTGACTGTATCTGTCTATCTATGCGCGTCTATCTCCTCGCAAACCGCTAAACTCCGAAAAGCTCCATAGGTACCAAAAGATTCAGAAAGATGCGGGGGTGTCATTTCAACCACTCGCCTTCCGATATTCCAATTAGTTCGAAAGATAGGAACGAAAAATCGACCAAAAATGCCATCTTAATTTTGAGCATTTCCATTGTTGAGTTGGCGTCAAAAAGTGAAAGTGTATTGGCATTATTGCCTCCAGAAATTGGGTATTATTAGTAACATAAATTGTATCTACGCTATTAGAATTCAAGTCAAAAGTAATAAATTTATGAAAATATATATGTATATAAGAATAATTTTGCAAACTCTGAACTCATCTTTTTTTAGAAAAGAACTATTTTCCCTATTTTATTATTATTTGGGGAGATTTTTGTTTTCTATAATTATAAACTCTCCAAATTCTACCAATTATTTTTTTTTTGTTCTTTGTAGTTGCTATTCCTTAAACAAAAACTAACTTATTGTTATAGGTTTTGATATTTTAAACTAGATTTTTATTATTTGGTAAATATAAATTTTACATTTTATCTTGACGATATTTTTATTTTAAATAACTTTAAAGTCGCCATGTTCCAGCAATATTTTTATAAGTTCCAATTGTCAAATTTTTAAATAAAAACTAACGCGTTGCTATAAGTTTAATTATTTAAAATTTTATTTTTATGTAACTGAATCGTTCATGTTTAAATACAACAAATAAGTGATTTACGTGAGAACAGATCCACTACTCAGTTTTAAATTTGGTGCACTTTTACATATAATTCTAGAGAATTTATAAGAGATTACATTATCTAACGTGCGTCAATGACAACTTCTGACGTCATTATGACACGCGGTCGTCTGCAAAACATCTCTACAGTAGAGTAGCACCCAAAATTCTTGTAAAATTAAGCTATAAATGTGGGTCACAAGCAAACGACAGACTCCTTGAAGTGGATGAAATAAAATGCTGCTCAACTCGTGGACAATAAAATTTCAACTGCTTGGAATAAAATAATTGTAGTACCTTCATATATCTTCCAACTTGAAGTTTGATTAAAATTATTTTAAAAACGTTTTACTTTAGAACAAGAAATTGTTAATTTGATAGCGTAGCTAACATCTAGTAAATATAAACAACGAAAATAGATTTAACGTTTTGTAAGTATATACGAATTTTTGTTTATCATTAGAAATTCCGACAATTCCTCCCTATTAAAAAGTATGAGTATCGAATATCTATGTATATATATATATATATATATATATATATATATGTGTGTGTGTGTGTGTGTGTACAATTATTAAATGAACATTAATATATAGCTTCAGTAAGTATAAGACCCCACTAGTAATTTTTAAATTTGATTCAATTTAACATTTATTTCTAGAAATATGAGATGTAAATTGAACAGAGTGAAATTTTTCCCAGTCGATTTATCTATAATTTCTGGTTATATAAAGTTTACTCTATTTTATTTATTGCAATATTACTTTTAAAATTACAGAATTGAAAATAATTTTTATGCTTTTTATGCAATATCAATGATGCAATTGTTGGTAATACTTAAGAATAGGTTACCCCTTTGAATTTTTTGAAATTATTGGAGATGCTCACTAAACCAAAAAGTTATTTGATGCATTGTATTCCTTGCTTTTTTGGTGACTTTAATGGATGCATAATGTGCCTTTGTTATAGAATTATGTACGTTTACTTCATTAATCGAAACCACTTTGAAACTGGCATTTAGATTTATGGGTAATTTAAGAGTTTACAAAGCCAACTGCTTAAAATTACTAAAAATTAGCCAGGGTGAACCAATAGTTCAATATATCTAAGTTTTTTAGTGATTACTTGCATTTGAGATGTAAGAAAAGGGTTGCTGAACGAGAGTTGGATACTAATATAGGGTTGACTGAAGAATTGGGTTCCCCCGCCAACTTGGAGATAATGGTTTGAGTAGAGTCGCCTCACATTTTCTCCTGTTCTCACCGTGTAAAATGAATCTCTATCTATATTATAATTTATGTTATTTTCATCCAACTATCCTTGTGTCACTCTTTTCTTATATATTAAAAGTGCGAAATGCTTAAAATATTTAGATATAACAAACCATTAATGGTTCACTATGACTGATTTTCAATAACTCGGAGCTATTGCGTTTGTAATCTGTTAAGGGATTCATTGCCCATCAATATAAATATCCGGTTTTCAAGTCGTTTTCTTTAATTAAGTAAGAATATATGATTTTATTACTATGGCGCAGTGTGCATTCTTTAAAGTAGCCCGAAAAAGCAAGAAATACAATGTTTGGATTTATTACCTTGGTGTTCTACTAACTATCGCCAATATTTTCGCCAAATTTGCCAAGGGGAACCCAATTCTTCAGTAGTCCTCTAATGTAATATAAATCAATATATAGATACAGATTGTGAAAACACGGAAAGATCAGGAGAAATTATGAGAATACCATGCTTAGAGATTTATCGACAAGTTGGTGAACGTACGATGTTCTTGAGTCAAACTGAAAAATTAAGCCAATAGGCAAAAATGACGCCACTACAAAATATCGCCAAATATCGCCAATGGGGTATGCTGTAAAGTTTTTAAAGCTTATAGCAATCTAATTTCAGATTTACTTATAAATATAGTTAATCTTTGAGAGATATATTACAAATATGATCTATCTGTATGTGTAAGCATAAATATATTTATATAGGCATTAAATTAGCTGATGTACTAACCTCGTACATCAAATTTTTTTATACTATTTGCAGGTATGGAAAATATATGATGCTATGGTAAAAATCCTAATCCTCCAAAAAAAGAAAAAAGTTTTATTTTCGAAGGAAATGAGAGCTCTGAATCCTCACTATTTGGTAAAATGTATATTATTTTATACAGTAATTTTCTTTAATTCTATATTGTGTTCTTGTGCCTGTGTTCTACACAAATATTATGTTCTACACTGTGTTGTACTAAATAATTGATATTTTTATTTTGAGACACCATGTCCTTCCTTGAAATTTGTTCGTTTGTTGTAAGTAAGCTTTTAAAAAAATTAAATAGCCAGGTTTAGAATTTCTATTTAGTTTTATAAAAATTATCTTTTAATTTTGCTTAAGTCTACAGTTTAAAGTGTACTGTTCGCTTAAGAAGGTTTAAAGTTTATTCCCTCAAAATTGCTATTTATTTTATTTTAAACAGTACATAATAACATAGATTTAAGACAGGCATCGATCCATAATCACACAAAGGACTCGGAGGTTAAATGGATAAAAATTTGTAAAATACATTGAAACATTTCAGCAATATCTTTCCAAAGATAATACAAAACTGTTTAGCGAAATATTTACAGGTTTTAATCGAAGCCTTTGCCACCAAAGAAGGGTGTAGGCGCAATCTTTCTTAATACACTTAATACTTTCTCGCCAGTCGATTGCGAGATGTTGGATTATTTGGCGACGCCCTGAACACCAAAACGTGGGATTTGTCAAACAATAAACCGAGATAAGAAGGGAAAATTCTTTGCCTGCGATTTTTATACTCACTGACTAAATACTTTGTGACAGGAAAAATCTATTTTCTACTGCAAATACGAGACTATTATATTTGTTGTTAATGTGGCTGCTGTATAATTAGAGGTTAACTGCTTAACTAATACATGTAGGAAATAGAGAATAATCTATTGAACCTTTTAAGGAGACATATCCATTTTAAGCTAGCTTAAAATACAAGAGCTTTTTCTTATTTTTTCTTATATATATATACGGATTTCACTTTATTGTATTTCGAAAATTATATTTGCAACCCTATTGTGTGTTTTATTGATTATGTATTTACCAGGTTGAACACTGTCTAACAAATAGTGGAGTTTCTTTAGTTGACTCCCCTGTGCTTGCCAGGAGAATTACAGCTAAATTATTTTTATGAAACACTGAAAAAATAAAGAAAATTCGAGAAAGAATATGTGACATATTTTTATATTTTTCTTTTAAAGTACTATATACATTATGTTAATATGAGTGTTAAGAACAGAGGTTAGCTTTGATATTACTTTTATGAACACGTCGAAAAACTTTAAGCATTAATGAATGAGTTCAATCTTATTTATAAGACACATTCGGTGTTAAGCTTAATGAGACTTAAGCTTAACTGACAAGCATGCCATGCTGTCACAGGGCAACAAGTTATATGACAACAAAATTCGAAAACAGTACTGCACAGTCAGCCATTTGTAAGCTGCTATTTGGTTGTAGTTAAATCTTGTGATTTTAAGGGCAGCCTGTCAAACAAGCGTCTAACAATGGTCTAGAAATTTAAGTGCTATGTTCATCTTTTATTCTTTGTTCATTTACACTGTGGATCATGTGACCTTCTAGAAGACATCACAAGTGTAAAGCGATGTGATTATTTTATGCCAACGACATTGAAATCACCTTATAAGTATAAAACCAAATTTAAACTTTGTAAGGCTCTGTGATTATTTTATTCTAACGAAATTGAAATCACCTTATAAGTATAAAACCAAATTTGAACTTTGTAAGGCTCTGTGATTATTTTATTCTAACGAAATTGAAATCACCTTATAAGTATAAAACCAAATTTGAACTTTATATTGTTTCAGTAATTACAATAATGTGTATTTAAAAGCTTTTTCTGGATTTTGAGTATTCCTTTATTGAATAATAAGACTTATAACCGATATTAAATAAATGAAAAGGTTATATACATTTTTATAACCTTATAATTAAAAAAATGAGCAAAATTTATAAAAGTTTTTTTCGTTTGTAACAACTAAGGTTTTTTTGCCCTTCGTTGTTTAGGACATCATTCCTACAACAAAATATAAAATAAAAATATCATATTTGGTAAGCTAACAATTTTTTTCTGTATCTTTTACCACATTGAAAACAATTCAACAAGGTGATTTCAATCTTGTTATAAAATAAAATCAAGGCTTTGCGTGTGTGACATCAGACAGGAAAATGATCTCTATGCAAATGATGAGAAGATCTCTTGAATTTCTAGACGCTTGTCTGTTAACTCTTCTGGGTTTTAAAGTCTGCCTGTCAAACATTTATTATTTATTTCTAGTCATGCCTTTATAGCCGAAAGTAATGCTTAATTTGTCAAAATGAAGTGACAAATTCTACTGCGAAGATATATGAATGCACTCTTCATGGTTGAAAAAATCTTTCGAGGTTTCTCAGTGGAAACTGGTTATGTACACAGTTTTAATGTGATAAAAAATTTATAATATATACATTAAAAATATTTCCGTGGAGGTATAATCCCCTACCTCCGTTATAAATACGTTTTTGATAGTCAAGAATCCTAAGACTAAACCAAACCCAAAACTGGAATACATGCAATTTAATCAGGCGGTTAAGAAAACGAAACTTTCAAAGAATTTAAAAGAAGAAAAGTCGCAATATGATAATAAAGCATGTTAATAGTTTTCAAACCCTCAGAAACGTTAAAAGTGTTATTAAACTGCTGTATCTTGAAATGTTTCCATAATAACATTTGTTGTAATCAACACAGCTGTGTCGTAATCACTGCTACATGTACCTACCCAAAGAATAACATTTCTCTGTTTACGACTGCTTTATAATTTGGCTCTGGTTTATATTTATCAGTCTGTACTTTATGAAATACACATTTTGGTATCTCAATAAACAAAACATTATCTAGGATTAAGGGTAGTAATCAGAGTTGATTATAAAATCAAATCTGAAGATTCGTAATCGATAAATATTTAATAGTCATCGAAGAATTAAAATCCAGGTTACGTGTTTACTGGTGTAGCCGCATGAGATCGCATGTGTTTAAATGAATTTGTGATCATTTTTCATGTTTATTTATTTAAAGACATAATGTAAAGTGTTTATGAACTGTGGTTTGAATTCCAAATATTTGAGTGAATTTAAAATTGAGTGTGATACTTTTCATCATTTCAATATTTCCCTTACGTGAACTTTCTTCTGATACGGAAGTCTATGGAGTTCTGTTTACTTCTAATGGTGAATAACTAAACCTGTCTGTCGAACTTATTCTAAATTTTTTACTTCCTTTGAAGACCGATACATTTAGAAACTTTTAAGTGAATTTTGCATTACATGTACTGTCTTCAAATACAAAACAAGTCGGGTATATATCTTCTAATGGGTAATAGGTCAGTTTTTTTTTCAAACTTATTCTTGATTGTTTATTGATATTGAATAACGATATATTTGACAATTTTTTACTTAAGCTTTACCATTACATGATTTTTTCTTGTTAAGGAACCATATGGACATCTGTTTACATCTAATTGTAAGTATCGAAACCTGTTTGTCGAACTTAAACCTCAATAGCTTAATATTTTTGAGTACTGTGAATAACTGTTTGTTGGACTTGATCTCGATTGTTTACCAATATATTTTGAAACTTTTCATGTAAACTTTATTATTACGGGAACTTTCTTATGACATGGAAGCATATACACAATTATCTGCTCCTAATGGTGAATAACTAACTGTTTGTTGAACTTGATATCGATTTTTTAGTACCATTGAGTACCGATTCATCTGTGTATATTTTATACAAATTTAATCGTTACATGAACTTACTTCTGATACGGAAGCATATGGACATCTACATGTTCCTCATGGTGAATACCTTAGCCTGTTTTTTAAAACTTATTGTGGATTGCTTAATATTTTTGAGTACTGATTTGTTTGAAGAATCTTTACTTGAAATTTACCATGCCATGAACTTTCTACTGATACGGCGCCAGATAGACATCTATTTACTCCCAGTGAACTGCTAAACCGATTTTTTGAACGTATTCTCCAGTTGCTTATTACCCTTGAGTACCGATATATTTTTAAGTGAATTTTGTTCTGATACAGAAAATTATGGATATCTGCTCCTAATAGTGAATAGCTGAATGGCTTAGCCTGTTTGTCGAACTTAATCACGATTGTTTAATACCATCTAGTGACGATTTATTTGCGGATTTTACACCAACTTAACCAATAAAAGAACTCTCTTCTTGTACGCAACCATATGGACGTCTATTTTCTCCCAGTGGTAAATAGATGAGTCTGTTTTCCAAATTATTCTCGGACTTTTACTTTTAAAACACATTGTAGACCAGCATTTTTACTGAAAATTTGTCTCATATCACCGGCTATTAGCACAATTCGATTCATAATCACTCGGGCAATCAGATGAAGCATCCGTGTGTAATTCATCGAAAGATTCTTCATTACGTTCCGTCATCGTTTATTTTAATTTTTTTTTAATTATTATATATTTTTTACAACAAAAGATCTGGCGGTTCTTATAAGCGAGAGAAACAGCTTGCGTTATACTGACCAACACTTGCACTGTAGGGTCTTCAACAGAGAAAAGAACAGCGATGCGAATAAAACCTCATCACTCTTTACTCTTGGCCGGTCAGCAACGTTCGCAGATAAAAACACGAGTTCACTCGTGATCGGTCAAAATGTGTTAACCTTTGTATACCGACTTATTTAAGGACTTGTTTTACATTTGAGGTATTATGTTTCTTTATAAATAATTTAGTATGTAAAAGAAGTAGTTTTTCTTCATATATTCATTTAGGGATATAAGTATATATTAATGACAATATAAGTTACAAAACCAAGACAAATTAATTGAATATACGACATCACTTGTACATAGCGGGTGTCAGTAGACAAATATACCCAAAGAGTTAATTTCAACTAAGATACAAAATACAGTTTTTTACGCACATTTTATGATGACTTTGTTATAAAAGAATTACCTAAAGATTTCCGAAAGAATAGGGCTCCGTCTTTCACTACTGAAGTGCGTGAATTCGAATACTTAGCATAGATGTTCGATTCTCAAAAAATAATTTTTTCGACATTTTTATAAGTGAAACCTCTATTAAAGTAAGCCTAACGATGGCCGATTGGTTAGGGTGTTGTCCTTCGGTACCGGAGTTCGTGGGTTTAAATCCCACAGTAGCATGGATGTTCGTAGCCGTTCGGAATCGGCTTTAAGCTCTAGGTCCCGGTCTCATGAGCTCTCGTGTTTTCAAAAAGTATACGGTAACACTCCAAACCAAATCAATCAATCTATAAAAGTAACCTTTATGTGAGGCATGTATTTTAATCTTCCCAATAGTTATTGTTTATTACTACATTTTTCTTCCTATATTTTGTTTAGTGAGCATCAACTTTTTTCTAAAATAGCAAAATAGTAAGAAAATAATTCATTTTATGTGAGCATGTAGCGAGAAAAAGAGAAATGTGTTAGTGGAATTTATGACACCTAAACCTTGATTTATGAAAGACTTTTACATTTCTTTTAAATTAACAATACAAATAAAATGTGAAAAAACTTAATGTATTACTATTTAATCTTTCTTCAGATTTTTTTATCTTTTCATATAGAGAAAAAACAGATTTTATTTATATCTAATGGGTGTAACATATTATCAGGTTACGTTTAAAACGGGTTAGTGCTAAAAGTTTTTATGTAAAATGTATAATAGGGCATGAATGTTTTATGTGAACTGGTAATTAGACCCTTAAATCTAGGGTAATGGAAAAAAAGGTTTGTCATGCTTAGATTTTTGTAATAGCATTGCTTTTATACTTTGAAATATAACATATAAAAGAATATTAACACATTGTGTGCGGGTATATTTCGCAGCGGTATTGTGCCGGGCGCTTCCATTTTGCCTGTCAATTTAGGCCGCTTTGGTTAGGATGCTGGCATCCAGACCCAAAATACTTGGGTTCGAATCCCACTGTGGCGTGGATGTTCGTAGCCGTTCGGAATCGGTTTTAAACAGTAGTTCCGGTCACATTAGCCCTCGTGTTGCAAAAAGTAGACCATAGCACTCCATACCAAAAGCCCGTAAATTTATTTATTCAGTTAAATCTCAATAGATCGAAAAGTATTTCATTTTTTAACCAACTTTTCTTATTTTATATTGAAATAAATAAATATATAAATAGACAAAAAAATAAGTATATATATAAATGCAAATATATATATAATATATACATATATATAATATCATTTTCGTAAGGATAAATAAAAATTTAATTTTAAATCTAAATTGATATTTTAATCAAGCTTCTCTTTCTGTAGTTCCGCATCGACTGATGTCAAGACTAGTTTTTATTTGTCTCAATTTTTCCAGAATCTATGTAGTAGATAACAACATTCGGCTTCATTTTCCTGTATATACCGTTATTTTTGTACCCACAAACGAACCATGTTGTTACACAAATATGTACGAAGTGCTTGTCCCGCGCTCAAGTATCAATCATCAGAAAACGTACTAGTACGTGTTCCGTATACAATGTGTGAAGAGATAAAGATTAACTCATTTTCATAATATTTACATATAAATTTCTTCTTAGAAATATTCCTAACAATCTTCTTTTTCAAATATTTTCCACGTTTTATATATATATATATATATATATATATATATATATATATATATATATATGTATATGTGTGTTGTGTGTGTGTGTTGTGTATGTTGTGTGTTGTTGTGTGTATGTATGTGTATATGTATGTGTGTGTATATATATATGTATGTATATGTATTATGTATGTATATATATGTATGTATGTATGTATGTATGTATATATATATATATATATATATATATATATATATATATATATATGTATGTATGTATGTATACATATGTATGTATATATATATATGTATGTATATATATATGTATGTATATATTATATATGTATGTATATATATATGTATATGTATGTATATATATATATGTATGTATGTTATATATGTATGTATGTATATATATGTATGTATGTATATATATATATGTATGTATGTATATGTATATATGTGAATATATATGTATGTATATGTATATATGTGTATATATGTATGTATGTATATATATATATGTATGTATGTATATATATGTATATTTATGTATATATATATGTATGTATATTGTATATATGTATGTATATATAAATGTATGTATATATATATATGTATGTATATATATATATGTATGTATATATATATATGTATGTATAATATATATGTATGTATATAATATATGTATGTATATATATATATTGTATGTATATATATATATGTATGTATATATATATATAGTATGTATATATATTAGAAGTAAAGTATATGTGTATATAATATATGTTTTTTATATATTATTATAAAATATAATGTTTAAATATATATGTATGAATATATTGTTGTAATATAAATGTTGTATATATAAAATGATGTAAAAATATATATGTAATTATATATTATTTATATATGTGTTATATATATATATATATATATATATATATATATATATATATATATATATATATATATATATATATATATATATATAATTTCGTAATAAAAGTCCTGTTTAGATGCTAAATCTGGTTCAACGTTTCCCCAAATTGATTCAAACGAACATTAGTACTGATTACGCAATACAAAATTTACAGTCCATTGAAAAAACGTGTAAGAAAAGTTTTGGCATGTAGAGTAAATATTTCGATTATCGTAGCTCATTTTGACCATTATACTACGAAAATATGAATGCTCGGATAAATATAAACTTTATTTTTATTTTTTAATTAATTTGTTTAATTATATGTACTAAGTTAAAGAATGAAAGACGTATTTTCAAAAACAATCCACCTCAAGAAAATATTTTGATTGAAATTGAATATACACAAACAGCATATACATATAAAATATGTGTTCATATTATATTGAATAACTATTAAATACGTGTCGTTATGCTAATTAAACTGGCTACAAGCGTCCATAATTACATTGTACGAATAACAAAAGTATCTTAATTGGCAATTTCCATTTTATTCTCTGGAATGTATTTTTTTGATTGGTCGGAAGCGATCCTTTCTTTTTGCGGCCCGCTTTGGATTCCACTCGAGATCTACTGCGGCCTAATGATTTGTATATCCATAAATAGAATGCATTCTCGTAGAACAGATGCTTTTGTAACAACTCATTAAAATTTAACTCTATTCGAAAAAAATAATGAACTGTGCGTACCTAGAAGATTCCAGCAGTCGACGAATGTTTTTTTTCGTTCAGCCGCATCGTTATACTAGTATAAGTAGATATATTATTTATATTTACAATTTTCCGAATAAAAACATATATCTATATTGATATATAAGAGAGGAAGTCTTTCTATTACTCGAAATATTTTAAATTAATAATACACAAGTTATTACTTATATTATATATATTTTATATATATATATATATATATATATATTTAAAAAATTAACAATTTCGGGGTTTAAGGGCAGACAACGCAGCACACTCTTTAATGCAAGCGCACGAATTACTAATAATTCCATATAAAAGCATTTGACGAGTAAGAATTGAGAGTCTTCAGAAAGGGTAGCTATATAAACCTTGGAAAAATGTTCGAGTGCGGACGCTAGCCACTGGCTGCCATGTTTAATGCTTGGCTACCAAATTGTTTAATAGTCATGAATAAAGACCTAGAAATGTCAATATATATATATATATATATATATATATATATATATATATATATATATATATATATATATATATATATATATATATATATATATATATATATATATATATATATATATATATATATATATATATATATATATATATATATATATATATATATATATATATATATATGAGAAGCTCGCGTGTGAGTGAGTGAGTAAGTGAGAGGGAGAGACAGAGAGTAAACTAGCTGTGACCTTAGCTAGAGTTCTCAGGTAACTGGAATCGTAACTGACCCAGAGATATAAAAAGACTAGCATTTTTCGACTCGGGGCTTTTCGTTCAGGCTTTCGCGTCTTTTGACCGGAACCAGTTTTTTAGTGATTGAGTTCGGGAGACTCGTTTTGTCCGCTCATAAAAGGAGCGGCAGGGTCTCGGATACCGAACGCGGGGGATAGAATGGGTTGCATTGCATCTCGGAAGAGCCTCCCCATTTGATAGATTTAATCTTTTATTCTCTCGACTGTGATCGTCGTGGCCATTCAGTGTCAGCCGAAAATCCTCTCCATTTCTACATGTTTGGGGAAGAATTAGAATCCCGTTGTATATATAACAGTATTTACTCCAGAAAGAATAAAAGTGATTTCCGATTTTATCGTGACTGTGATCCTTCTTCACTCGAGAACATTGCAGTGGTCACACTATAAAATGAGGAGATATCCCTTATAAAGGCCAATTTCCAGTCCTGGTATACCTCAGTACGTAAACCGTGTTTAATTGCAGAATTATATATAAATACATCAATATCAGATTCTGTAGATTTTTTAAAGCGTTTTGGAAGTATTTAATCTGATAATTACATTGCAAAAATAACAAAAGTAGCACACTTGTTATTTCCTTTTTATTTTTTCGAATGTATTTTCTTGCAACATTTTATTTTGCCGGTTTGTCGAACACAATCCTTTTGTATTCTGCCCCCCCTTTGTACTCTTGCAGCTTTTCCCCTCGAGATCTACTGAGACCTAATGATATACATATCCATAAATAGAATTTATTCTTGGGGAACAGATTGTTTTGAAGAACTCATTAAAATTTATTTCCATTTGAAAAAAAATGCAAAATCTCCAAAGATTCTTGCAATCGGAGAACTTTTTCATCTTCCATCTGTATTTTTATATTAGTAAGTAAGATATAAAATCTACGTCTACATTTTTCTAAATAAATGCATATCTCTATATTGTTATGTAAGCGAAAAGTAAATTTTTTTTTCTAAGGTAACCCACAATTCTTTTGAACCAATCGTAAGCAAACGTTTACTTTTATATGTTATTATAAAGTCGAGTGTTCAGCTGTGTATTGAATCGTGTATAAATTCTAAATTTATTTAAAAAAAGTTGAATCATATCGATTTTAAAGCCCACTTATCCTTTTTTAATAATGCTGCAATTATGGTGATATTTATAAAAAAAAATTATGTTACTTTCCCGAGAAAGATTCTAAATACATATGTGTATATACAAATACGGGGGGGAGGGAGTTAGTGTGTGTGAGAGAGAGAGTGAGGGAGAGGAAGAGGGATAGATAGAGATATTTAGTGTATGTGTGTGTAATATATATATATATATATATATATATATATATATATATATATTAGACAACCTAACAAACGTTGTCCTGATTTAACGGTTACAATCCAAAACTTGTAAAATATCTTTAATTAAACTGAATAGAGTGTTTTAATGGAAAAGTAAGGGAAAAAATTAATTTAAAAACGCTTGCGTACAGTTCACACGTACAGTCATCACAAACTTAATTAGATTAAATAAAATTTCCAAATAAACCGTATGGGGAATCGATCCCGGGATATCTCGTACTGAAGCCCGTCGCGTGGACCATAGATACGTCGACAATGAAGGGTTTCGAATGCTATTATAATAAGAACGCAATTCTGGATTTTTAACAAAAAGAAAAACATTTTCTATCGGATCCAATGGTGACTCGAAACCATTCGCGAATCAATCCCATGCACAAAATTTCATCCAAATTAGTCTAGCGGAGGCAGAATTCTATTACAAACGCACGGTAAGAATTTTTTGTATAAAGAAATATATATATATTTATAATATATATATATATATACATTATATATATATATATATATATATATACATATTTATATATATATATATATATACATACAGACACACACACACTTATATATACATACTTATTTACACATATGTATGTATATTATCGTATCTTGTAGAAACTGGTTTTCCCTGGATTTCTATTAGGACGAAATGTGTCTCTTCATTAAGCAACAGAGTTAAGTGACCCGGATGAGATGTAATTATTCTCCCAATATCCGATGATTGCAATCATTTGCTCAGGAAGGATTAATAAAGAAAGCTACAGTGGATTGTGTAGGACGAAACATTTATCATATCGTGGAATGATTTATAAAAACTTTTTTCGCTTTATTCTTCTGATTTTCTTGCATTGCACATGTAGTAAACTCAAGAACATAAACACACACACACACAGACATATATATATATATAGATATATAGATATATAGATATATAGATATTTAGATATATAGATATATAGATATATAGATATATAGATATATAGATATATATATATATATATATATATATATATCAAACATGTATGTTTGTATATATGCCTATATATACATATATAGGCATATATTTATACCGGTATATATATGTACATATGCACAAACACGCATATACATATATTTATTTACATATACAAACATATTCATATACATATTTATAAATATGTATGTGTAAGGGCAGGCGACAAGCCCCGAGATTTACACTTGAAACCCATTTTAAATTTGCACCTATTATTTTCCTCAGCTCGGGATGCTGGGCTGCTAATCGTCTGTTCGAAAGAAACTCATCAGTCGTCGTGGCCGAACGTAATCTTTATGTCATCATCTCAAAATAGCACAAAATCCAAAGGCATTTGAACCGGACGGTGTCAGAACGCTCTCTCTCATATGCCAACATTCTGCTAGAGACGACCATAACCCGTGTGTGGTTTAGTGTCGTGGGAAATTGCTGAGGCAACAGTTAATTGCTTAGAGAGAGTCACCTTAGATTAGAGCCATCTTCCCAAGTGTGGCGTTCCAAATGACTATTATTGCTGATCATTACAGATTTTTCGTGGGAGAGTTATTACTCAATTAAAATGACAGCTGTAACAGCTTTTCCTTTGAAAATCAGAGAAAGAATCTCGGAGTTATGCAAACAGTTTGGTTTGGTTCGGAGCGCTACGGTCTACTGTTTTGCACACGAGGGCTAATGAGACCGGGACCTACTGCTTAAAGCCGATTCCGAAAGGCTACAAACATCCATGCCATAGTGAGATTCGAACCCACGAACTCCGGTACCGACGATCAGCGCCCTAACCAATCGGCCAGCGTTCGGCGTTATGCTAAAGGAATGAAAATTTCCTCCTTCAAATGGCATGGCTTAGAAAATATGATTAATATAGAGAGAAGAAATTAATATTTAGAATAATGAATGGGGGAAAGGGATAATTTTGAATAGGCTTTAGTGCTTAGATATTGATATTATTACAAATTTATGATATGTACGAGTGGTTAAGGCATGGACGACACATTTCATTTCATATATAAAAAATTCTTTATTATAATCCTTCTGTCCACAACTATGACATTTATAAATCTTTTGTTCTCATACTTTACTACAACAAGCGTGAAGGATGTTATCTGCCCGATTTCACGCTCAGAACTGACTCTTTTGGCGTTGCTACCCAAGCAAAGTTTCTATATGTACTTCTGCGTTGGCTTCTTCACTCTGTATAGTACCGGTCGGGGGCGTGTCTTTCTTCTATTCCACTATCGTTAATGAGTCTCTATCTTTAATTATAACTCACTGAATTCTTAATTTCCCTTTTAAACCTGACATATATATATATATATATATATATATATATATATATATATATATATATATATATATATATATATATATATATATATACACACCCATATATATACACATATGCACACACAAGCACGCACGCACACCCTCGCACATAGAGAGAGATATATATCTATAGATAAATATATATATCGTGGTGCAGAGTTAAGGCGAATGGAAAACAGTCTTTCTTGATGATAATAATTTTATTAAATCGTCATTGTTAAGGAAAGCGACTTGCGCCTTTTTCATCGTTTGTGGTGGAACTAAGCGTGGAATAGGTGTTGACAGCTCCAAGTCCACACGCTGACTGATATTATAAGTTTTAAAATTCATCAAATTCTTCCAAAATGCTTCCGCTGACCGTATTATCCTAAACGCTTAAGCGAGCTTGGATTATTTCAATTATTTTATTGTTGTAAAAGAGTTCCCTTTTTAAAATCGCTTTAAACTCATGTAATTTCCCACGACCCCTTTTTTACCTGACATATTATGTGTGTATATATATATATATATAGATAGATAGATATATAGATAGATATACGCATATATACAGAACATAGATATTTTTTAATAAATATTACTAAAATTTGCCAATTTTATTGAAGAAATAAATTATTTTATTTAAACCTCTGAAATATTTCCTCGTAATGTTCTCCAACTGTAAATACAATAAACTTAAGCATTTCTTGGGAAAACTCGTCTAAGAAACTTTTGTATCGTATTTACAGTCGAGTAATAATCGTTCATGTCCAAGACAAAATGTTTCTCATTAGGCATCGCAATTAATAGGGAAATAGCAATAACAAAGAAATTCCGATTAGAGATAATTACTGCACCGATATCCAATTATTGTAATTCCACTCCTGCACGTGGCATCATTTCGACAGATTAAGGTAACAAGAGTTGATTATATTAAAGGAAAAATTTCCTGCAATCAACTCGACACAAAGGAAAAGTCAGATCTGGATTTTCTAGCTCAGGTTCATAGCCGGACACATTTTGTAACTACACACACCACTTTTCAACATTAAAAGAATTCGGTTTTTCGGTTTTTACAATTTCTGCACATTTTTTTAATCTAAACTAAAACTACGTCACATAGACTGACACTTGTCAGGTGTATTAAGCTTCATTAATTTATGTAAGGAGAGCGGGAGCGAGAAAGTAGAACCTACATAATAAACCGCATACATCTATTTTAGAGAAATAAACAGCCACAATCGAAACTCCTAAAGATCATTATCACTTAAAATATTTTATCCCTTTCCATCAAACTTATTCCAAATTGTTTAAATATCCACGAAACAGCGGAGCAATACCGCCACGTTAGGCCCCGATCTTCCAGAAGTAATATATAAATATATCAGTTTATTTCTGCCCAATTTCAAACTAATCCGAGGCAATACAGATATGAATATTACTTTAATAAAATCCCGAGTATAAATATTCCGTTTCAAAACTGTTTCGAGAGTTAATATAAATAGCTGGAAATTTTCGGAAACATCCACTAGCACAAGGTAAATATGTTACGTTTGAGCTTTTAAATTTTTGTTCATAAAGTCAAATGCAAATACGGAATCCTATTGAAAATGTCTACGCTCTAGTCATTAGAGCGTCTGATAGTTTCAAAATTAACCTTTTCAAACTATCAGACAAAGTTAATTATATCTAACGAGAGAAATAACGATTAAATTAAATTTGTACTCGCGAGTGCAGCCACTCGACTCCCGTATGCGCTTAGATACACAATGAAGCGAACCCAAGTAGGGTGTGTATAAACACATTTGGAATAATAACAATAAGTATATATAAAGCGCTCTGGTACACGACCATTTCGTTATTTGCCTCATAAGCGGAAAGGATACAGTTTATATCTTTTAGTTAAGTATTTGCTACATATTGGAGGTTGGTAAATATTAAATAAATATTTCAGTTACTGCAGAAAAGTTTTTGAAATAGGGTTATATAAAATGAAACATTTTATTACTCTAGACATACTATCAAAATATTTATTGGATGATGCATCGATTGTTTACTTGAAGTTGGTTATATTTATTTTGTTATGCTTATTTATGTAACATATACGTCATTATTTTTTTACTCTGTATTATTAAAAATCCCATCAAATGAGTTTTTGTTATTTGGACTGTATAGATGTTAATGAAAGATGTAAGGGAATGAATATTGTTGTAATGTACTTACAACCAACGTTCGTTTTCGAAGGGGAAACGCAGTAAAAATATAATACCTTATATTTGGACTAAATCATTTATTATATACGCTATTTACAAATCAATAGATTACTTGGTTAATATGTGACATTACCAGCAATTATTTGGATTTTATAGTCATCAATACACCCTAATTATTACAATTTTCTTTTTGTTATACGTTATTCCTTAATCAAAATATTTCATTAATAACTGAGGCCCAAGGTAATGTTTTTCAATAATTATCAAGTTTAACTCCAGGAATTACAGGGGAACATGGTGGGGTCAGCAACCGGATCACCGTCTTTGTGGGTACGGGATTTCGATGTCCAGCCACTCTTGAATCCCGAATTCAACTCCTGTTTCTTCACACTCTTTCCCAACTCCTCACCACGATTTTAACGCCCCTTTCTCTTCTTTTACAATCGCTTGTTTGATGAAATTTTCCCACATCTGCACCTCCTTCTGTCATGCAGGTGGGATCGTTAAAATAACCCCTTTTGTGAAAGCTGACATTATTTTTATCCCCTGCCCCATAACTCTCGGTTACATTTTCGTATGGGCTTGACCATTACACTTGTGACATTTAGTGATCTATAACTCCTCCGCAGGGGTCCCCATTGAAACTCGAAGTCAACGGCTGCACCTACATTCTTCTTGGTAATTTTTTCCATAGTTGTGCATGCACGTGCTGACGGTCGTGGGAAAGTACACCAGTACAGATATATTACCGAAAATTGAACTTGTAGGGAATTACGAGTGTATTTAAACTGATTTTATGTTAAAATATGGTATAGTATTGAAATATGTTTAATTCAGTATGTGTCAGTTTAATTTTCCTGTGAAATATATTTATTCGATACTACATGAATATTTAATATAAAGAGAAATTATAGATTCGGTCGATTATATCCAGCTGGAGTGGTCCGATTTTAATGAAATTTGAGGTGCATAAACATTGATACACTGCAAAACGAATAACTTTTCATCACTTAAATACTCAAGCTTTATTGGGCTTAAAACTATCCGAATTACGGAGGTACAAGAGAACGATTGCAGAATAGAACATAAAAGGTGTTATTAGACCTCGTAAAATTTGTACTTAAAATAAAGTAGTTTATAAATTCTTGCGGCAATGGATATTCGTCTTTCAGATACGTGGTTTTCAGGCCCTGGATGATTCCCGGAAAGGTGTTGCTAGTTGTCATTGCAGACAGCAGTCGTCATTTAGTGGTCCACGGACCTCCTGTGGTCCTTGAAAAGTTTGGATCGTCTGCATAAAAAGAGGATGATTTTTTTTAGCATTTGCAGGTTGAAATAGAAAAACTAACAAAACTTATGATGTATTATGCTTTTTTATCATTTTCTTTAATCTTAGGTACTATTTGTTAGCAAAATTAAAACTATCTAAGATTGGATTCCCCTACTTCCTAGATCTACCTTGGGACATAAGTCTCGAAGCTATATAGTAGTCCTCTTTGTCATGATTTCATTTTTTATTTTCTATAAAAAAAATACAAATCACCAACTGAGAAAGAGCTGAAAATTTTAATTGAAATTTCAACAAATTTGTACGAAAATACATTTTTATCAGTCACAGAAGTAAAACTTGATATCAACGCAAATCTCCGTCATGCAACGATGTCGTTGGAGCCAAAATATTAAGAAGAGATTTTTCTTGTTATTATTCTATAAATATATTTACTGTCTCATTTTATTTAAATCCATATAATTAGTTTAAACCAAATAGCAATAATACATGTAGTGATACTTGACGTTCAAACGTTTGACGACCACTGCTCTAGAGATTGGGTTGCTCTAGGGTTGAGGTCTAGAGATTTGCTTGATCAATCCGTCCTGAAAATATTCTTAATTTCCAGAAATACTTAGACCAGAAGAGTTGTATGTTGCTTTGAGTTATCATCCATTAAAATGAACTGAAGGCCAACTGGAACCTTGAAATGCGAACGTAAAGCTCCCAACCCACATCTCAGTGAAGCCACGATGCAGAAAGATGTGCCGCCATCCAACAGGATGTTACCACAGACATCTCAACCTCTGGTTCGCCGAACGGTGGCCGATATGTTCGGGCTCTGATCGTCGGTACCGCAGTTCGTGGGTTCGAATCCCACTATTGCATGGGTTTTCGTAGCCATTCGGAATCGGCTTTAAGCAGTAGGTCCCGGTCTCATGAGCCCTCGTCTGCAAAACAGTAGACCGTAGCGCTCCAAACCAAACCAATCAACCTCTGGCTCTACGATTGTCGATTTCGCAAACAGTGGATAGTAGATAGATAATTCCTGGTTCTCTCTATATACGACAAGATATTTGAACATGTGTGTAGATACAAAGATCAAATTAAAAAAAACTCAGGGCTGATCCTTCAGAGTAATTTAATTGTTTAAAAGATGTTTGTATTTTACATCATTGATTGTAGAAAGCAACAAAGTTCTTAATAAAAAACCATCAAATAGATTGCACATCAATTGCCTTTTTTTATTTTTCGAGTCATATCACATTTACTTTTAGGCAGAAAAATTTGATATTTTTTCATATGATAGCTCAATTGGAAATATGAATGTATATATATAAAAATGAATTTGTGTCTGTCTGTACTAGATAGACTCAAAAACCATACATCCAATCGCCGTAAAAATTTGGGAAATTATTAGGTACATACCTGGGAAGATTTTTGAAAGTTTTTAATGTTCGAAATCCATTCCTTCCCCTTATTTCGAGCTTTTTCCGTCAACATTCCAAGCATTATTTTCCCCGGTTAAACTCAAACGATTCAATTTTTAATTTATCGCATCATAACTAAGTAAAAGAAGCAATAATTTCTAGCAATATGATGTCATCCCAAGTAACAGTTTTAAACGCTGTTTTTATCGGTTAAAAGCAAGAGATTAAAATTTTCAATTTATCACATAATAAATAGGTGAAAACGATTTTTTCTATCATTATGACGTCATTCCTTTAAATATCTCATTTATTCATTTCTTATGTTACTTAAAAAAACGTCTGCATAGTATCCGTTCGATTTGACCTGGAATATGAGATATAAAATGATTCACGTTCATTTCTATGGGACGGAAATTATAGCATTTTTATATGAGAACTTATTTTAAATTTAATGCTTGGTCCATTTTTACGTTACAATGAAATCCTTATCAACAATATTCTATCAACGAAAAGTACAAATTTCAGTGACTCTCACGGGCAAATAAAAACCTATCATTTTATATAGTTATCTTTATATTAATAGGGTTGTCAATATGAATGCGTGTTTCTGTTTTATACAAAACCATGTGATTTGTCATAAATTACCTTCATTTTGGACAACATTTATTAATACCATAAAAATTAGAACTGTTGCTTTCAAACCCCCTGCTTCCTATTCTAACACGTAATATGTCAAGATCTATCAAAGTTACTAATCAACGTACAGTAGCAATACAGTAGTATAAAAGCTGAATATTGTTGTTATAAGCTTATAATAGAAATATATAAATATGCCAATGACTGGAACTGTACTGTGACGAATTTTGAGAATTATGCAAGAAAAAAAATCTTTGTTTAAAAGATACATTAAGTTCACCGCAGCAAAGCAAGGGCACACTTGCTAATTTATAATAATACGTGATGCTAAAGCAAATGGAGCAATTTTTATAATGCTACTATTTCATCTAAACTTCGTAAAACTTTGCTTTCATTTTATTATAAAAATCAGTTAATCTAAGTCATTTTTAGACATTTTAATAAAGCAGAATATCTCCATACCCAATAAAATGCATGCTTTATACTTACAAAATTTAATAATCGAAATTCGAAAAGATCATTACCGTGTAAAATAATTTATTCCTTTCCTTCAAAAATGTTGAAAATTATTTAAACAGCCACGGAACAGTGGAGCAATACCGCTCCGTTATGCCCTGATTTTCCAAAAATAATATATAAATATAAGAATTCATTCGTGTCCCATTCCAAACTCATATCCGAAGCAAAACAGATATGCATATTACTTTAATAAATATCCATGTTCTAATATTCCGTTCCAAAAGTGTTTCGAAATTTCACGTAAATAGAACAGAAAGACTGGGAAATTTGGGAAACATTCAGAAGTACAAGGTACTTATTTTAGGTTGGAGCATTTGACTTTTCGTTCATAAAGTCAAATACAAATACGGAATCCTATTGAAAATTCCGACGCTCCAGTCATTAGAGCGTCTGATATTTCTGAAATTAACCTTTTGAAACGATCAGACAAAGTTCATTATGACTAACGACTGCAGTAACGATTAAATTCGATTTTTACGCGTGTGTGCAGCCGTTTATCGTCTCAACTATCGTATGTGCTTAGATACACAATAAATCTAACGTAAA
>JAGEOH010000030.1:40000-47500 GCA_032207245.1 Pardosa pseudoannulata
CATGTCCATAAATTAAGGATAATGAAGTTCAGGCAATGAAAGAGACAAAAGCAAAATAAATTTGACTTATTTGTAAAGTCTATTTATTAAACAAAAGGTAAAGAGCAAAAAAGATGCTATATGTTTGACATAATTAATAAAAATTGCGATTTTTACTCCCTGGAGCAAATTTCAAAAAAGAACCTATTTACAGAAAACAGTATAACATGGTTAGTATGATGGTTAATACGGAGTATGTCTCCCGGACGATGCAATACAAGCGTTACAACGCCTACGCATGCTGAGTATCAGATTATCAATCTGATCTTGGGGAAAATTACACCACTCATCAAGCAATGCCCTCCGAAGTTCCGATAGACAGTTGGGAGGGGATTGAGGGGCTGCAATTCGTCGGCCAAGCTTGTCCCACACATGCTCTATTGGATTCAAGTCCGGTGAGTATGCTGGCCAATCCATACGGGTGATATCCTCCGATTGAAGGCATTCGTCTACAATGTTTGTACGGTGAGGTCGGGCGTTGTCATCCCTATACAGAAATTCAGGACCCATGGCGCCCCGAAACAAACGTACATGTTGTTCCAGAATGACATCCCGATAGATGTGGCCTGTCATCGTTACACTCTGAACATGCAGGTCAGTTCTGGAACCAAGAATAATTCCTCCCCAAACGAGCCATCCTGCACCACCGTAACGGTGTCGTTCAATGGTGTTCTCTTGGTGGTAACGGGTACCTGGCGCTCTCCATATGAAAGTCCGTAATGTAAACTGAACCTGGACTCGTCGGAAAACATCACACAAGACCACTGTTGCGGTGTCCACAATGCATGCTCTCTAGCCCAGCATAATCGCAGGCGACAGTGAGTTGCGGTAAGGGGAACACATCTGACAGGCCTACGAGCATATAGACCAATGTTCCCTAAGCGTCTGTACACGGTCTGCCTTGAAACTGTCGTACCGGTAGCTGAAGAGAGCTGACGAGACAGGTCTGATGCTGTGCTCCGTCTGTTTCTTTTGGCAGTAACTGCCAAATACCGGTCATCATTCGGAGTAGTAACTCAGGGACGACCTGTCCTGTAACATATACTCACATTACCATCATGTTTGAATCGTTGCCAAAGCCTGGAAATGACACTCTGGGCGATTCCAAGTTCCTCGGATACTTCTAGCTGTCCGTCCGAAGCCAGCTATCCGTCCACATTCCAGTCGTCCGATTATTCTACCACATAAAAAGTCATCCAAATGCTTCCTTTGTGCCATAACTATGCGGTTATTGCACTGAAAGGCTTTTAAAGCGCTTGATAACAATTTTACTTCTTTGTTACCATTCCTTATATACCCCTTTCATACACTCTCGTCATTGTGCCGTACTATCCGCGCCATCTGTTGGTTTCCTGCAATTTGCATATTCTTCTTCAAGATGTGTGTGATAATTCTACAGGTGAAATTTTTATTTTAGAGCTTAATTTCTGTGTGATTCTGAATTATCCTTAATTTATGGACATGAGTGTATATTAAAATTATTACACCTAAAATATCTATCTGAAATCCACCTTTTTTCCCCTTTTTATTTTTAATACCTCATTTCCCATTTGTGAAATGTAAAATTTAATGGAGTCCTAGCCGACTTATATTGTTTAACCCGTCTCCCAAAACGGACGCTAGAATCAATATTCATTTTTTTTCCATAAGCCCCCTTTTCGAACTGCCCCAGAAAATAATTTCAATTTTTCAGTAACTAAATGGCTGCTTATGTGTTTTCCGATCTCAATTAAATGATAGACGTTCACTCTTGACTCCCAAAAAGCACTAAATAATCATAAGTCTCAGGGGAATGAAATTGTATCAGTCGTTCATTCTGGAACTAACATCGTGGACAAAGTGTATATATTTGAGCATCCGATGCAAAGCTCTTGCCTTCCAAAGCGAACAGTTTTTATCTTACACACTTATTTCACTTATTACAGTTTTTATCTAGTGTATTTTACATATTCTATAAAATCCTATTAAGTTACATCAAACTATTATAAGTGATAATTTTCTTTAGCTTTTAAAAGTGCTTAGATTCCTTTTAAATGTTTTAGAATAATTTTTTTCCTAGATTATCACGTGATCGTATTATTTTTTTAAATAGAAAAGGAATATGGAAATAATGTTTGATTAGTTAACGAAGTTGAGTGTCGAGTTAATCGGATTCAATCTAAATAAAAATATTTCCTCTAATTGGCCGAAAAAGATTGAGGTTTAAGAAAAATGGTCGACAAACATTAGAGAGTGGCCATATAGAGAACGGAATTTCGAAGAATTATTTTTCTATGAAGATTTATCACGCTGCCTCTGCACAAGATGAACAAGATTTAGTTTTTTTTAGTTCTTCTATCTGCACGAAAATTGTGTGAAAAGCAATAAGCTATTGTTGAATTTAATTTTACTATATTAGGTGTAATGTTTCTGCTCTTCGAACCTGACACAAACTTTGCAATTTTCTTTAACCTTTAATGGCTACGCGACTGCTTAACAATTAGTTTTTATTTACCTGCAAGTCCGGGCAATTCAAACGAAAGAGGCTAATTTGTCGTATAATCGACTGAGGATATTTTCAGACCTAAAAAATTTGCAATAGTGCAAACATTAAATAGAGTGAAGTCCAACGTTATGGAACGTTAATTTTAGAAAAGATTGAAAAGCATGTGTCTAAGAGATCGCCGTCATAAGATAACGGCTCTGCGTAGAGTACTGTAAAAATACTTCATCTTTCAATCATTTCAGATTCCAGAATGAAAGATCTCGGGATTTTGTTCCCATGAGACTTTTGATTGTTCAGTATTTTGGAGGAAGGTAGTGGCAGGAATAATCCTTGATTCTATAATCTAGCTGGAAAAATCAAGGTTTTCTGCAATTGAGTCAATGAAAGTGAGAAACCCTTTTCCAAGAACAGTCGAAAAAGGGAGTCAGTCGACAGAAGTTGGCATTGATTCCAGCGGTAGTTTGGGAAGACGGGTCAAAAGAATTTAAGTATGCCAATACTCTTTTATCTGACATTTTATGGCTGGGAAATTTGAAATTAAAAAAATAAATGAAAAAGAGAATTTTGACAGATATTTTGCAGTTAATTTTGGCATAATTTTTGGAGATACTTTTGATATACACACACAACACACATATTATATATATATATATATATATATATATATATATATATATATATATATATATATATATATATATATATATATATATATATATATCCACAAATGAAGAAATACCTTTTTTTAAATTTCCTGAAAAATCATCCGTGCAGCGGGATGTGATTATTTGGAATCCGTTGAAGCGATTGATTGTCAGATTTGAACAATCCATCTTGAAATTTACAAAAGCGCCTCAAAAAACGATTTTTTTTCCTTCTCTTCTGCAAATTTATTATTCTCCAATTTTTTTCCCACTCGGGTCATATTTTGTTTTTGTTTCATGGCAGAATCGCGAAATCGGAATATTGATTTTTCTTGAATGTTTCCCGAAATTTTTCTCGAACTTCAAGATCTGCTCCCATCTTTTTGTTTCTATGTTTATTTCGTATGAATACGTTTGTTAGCACAACAGAAAGTTTTCGAAATTTGTATCTTTCATTTCTTTACTTGGAACCAAACTAAAATATTCTTTGGTTTACTCTAGTATGTTTTAATTATTGAAAGAAATATTTAAAAAATTTTAAATATTCCATTATAAAGGGTCAAAATTTATTTTTTTAGATTTAACGTTAATCTATGATTCATTAATTGCAGTGTTTATTAATTTTGAAAAAAAATGGTTGTGTTTCGACACTTTAACCTTTTATAAATAGCATCATTTTCTGCAAAATGTTCAAAAACTTTCCTATTTTTAAAACAAGGAAATTACAGCAAACTATGTGTCACACTCATTTATATGCAATGGCCGATATATATATATATATATATATATATATATATATATATATAATATATATATATATATATATATATATATATATATATAGACATACATGTTTTTTATAATAAATATATTTACAATATGTATAAAAATAAATTCAAAATTTATTAATATTAATATGTATTATATAAAGAAACTGATAACATAAAAATGTGATATATATACACGAGATTGTTTAAAGACAACTGTATAGAAAAGACAGTAGTCTTAATTTACATATCAATAAAAAATATGCATCAATATGTATAGATATTTTAAGAGTAAAGATGTTTACAATATATACAAAAATATACTTAAAAATATATTGTCAATAAATATTATAAATAGCAATCAATAAACTTAATATATATCGCACAGTGATATATATTTACAAGCAGTTCTATATTATAGATAGTACATTCTGAATTTATGTATCAAAATTCTAAACTATATAAGTATATAGACATATTTTTTAGAATAAAGATGTTTTCAATATTTTATAAATATGAAGAATAAAATATACGAGAACTAATAATAAAACAGATTACAGATAGAAAAAATTAGTAAAATATAATTTGCAAATACTAAAATACAAGCAAAAATATTTATATATTACATTTTTTTAGATATTTATAATTTATACAAAAATGTAGAATAAAATATATGGATACAAATATGACAATAAGAAGAAAAATATATTTTTATTAAATATTATATACTAGCAAAATATTACCGTATAAGAATTATTAGTTTATAACATAAATGTATGTAATAAATAGGATAAAATGCTATATTTGTTTACCAAAACACATGTAATATTTTTAAAAAAACTAACTGTATAAGTACAGAAAAAGGTAGAAATAGTTTATTGAAATAGATTTACATAGAATATTTGGAGTTAAATATAGAAATGTAAACAAAATCTAACACAGTATTTTCAGAAAAGACGATAAATTTGTGGGAGCATGAAACAAATAAATTTAAAATATAATATATATTAGAGCACATTCAGTCGGTGCAAACTATTTAATCAGAAAATAAACAAAGGTTAAAAATAGACGAAATATTAAAAATAGTTTGCTAATAGACCTAATATATGCAAACACTGTTTGATTTTATATGCCAATAATTCTTTACAGCTTTAATCATATAATTGTTATTTCGTCACCAGCATAAATTATATTTTTTTAGGTAGAGTTTAAACAAAAATAAGGAGATGAAAAAATTCAGATATTTGAGGGCATAATTTAAAAACATTATCTTTCAATTTCAATTGTTTATTATCTTTGATAAAGAAATTTATTTATTTTTAGGCGTATCTAAAGGAGTAGGTAAAGTAAATAAAGAAATAAGAATGTAAGAATAAAATTTAAAACTATGTGATAATTAGAATTTAAAATATTTTAGATCATTATTGAGGATATTTAATATAATAATAATGGACGATTAAATTTTATATATTTTTATAAAGTAAATTATAGTAAATTCTTTTGAAACATGAAAATAATCGTGACAGCTATTTAAGTCGTTTGCTCCTTATGGAAACGATTTTGTAATTTATTTTCTCGTTTGCTTTTTGAGATGAATGTTTGGCAACTACTGAATAATCATCTGCTACTGTTATCTTTGAATTGGAATGGAAAATAAAATATTTATTTTGAGAATAGCTCCTACAACTGATAGATAGCTAGAATGTTGCTTCACCGAACTTACCGAGGGGAGAAATTCATATCAACTGTTTATAAAGCTGAATAAAAATCACCATTATTGCATTTAAAAAAAATATTTAAATTAATAATAATGTTTAAAACAGATATCTATCTGGAAGTAAAAATGAACATATGGCCTCAAATCATCATCCATAAACTGCTGAAACGCAGGTAAATATCAAGTACGAAACCTCTTGCATAGAGTAAAACAATTATTATTGTTATTTAAGATTTACTTTCTTAATAAGTTTGTGTAATATCTCTTAGATACGTAGTACAGACAAAAAAATACATGACTTATGCTGTTATCTAGAAAATAGTTAGCATGGTATTTGGAAACAAAAAATAAAAGGGAGATTTTACAATTAACACATTGTGTGCAGGTCCATTTCGCAGGGGAAATGTACCGGGAGCGGTCGTTTTCCGCTTGAATTTAGTTATTCAGTTATATATAAATAGATCAAAAATTATTTCATTTTTTAACCAACTTTTCATATTTTATATTGAAATATATAAACAAATATATAAATAGAAATATATAAATAACAACCATAGGATTTTTGTTAACAAAATATTCACATTTGAACTTCTAAATAAACTCAAACTGTAATTTTACCGGAGTAGTATTTTTAACACTTAGCGTGCGGGCAACGTATTTTTACGTTTTTTGCAGTCCGTCACTGGAGCGCGGGTCCCGTAAAAAATACGTATTGAGTAGATTTTTGGTGGATACCCGCTCACCACCGCAAATCTACTAAATACTTATAATTATATGTATGTGTGACATTATAGGTGTGATGTTTGCGTTGCTATTCAATGTTTTGTATTTTTTCTTTCCACAAGTTAGGATTGTCGAGTGACTCGTTCTTTGGTTGCGTTGTTTTGTTTTCCATCGAATTCCTAGCTCCAGAACGTACGAGTCGTGTTTTGTCCATTGGAAGCTCGATTTTTATATTTGCGAATATAAAATGGATAAAATGAGCCGTCTTGACAAAGAGAGTGAAGAAATAGGCGCAGACAGATGATCGGACTTTCATTTTAAAAATCGTTTATTTTTGTGATTTCGTAAAAATATTGCTTTTTGTTAAATAATCGTACAGTATATATTAAAAAGTAAAATAAAAAAAAGTTTCGTTCATAAAATCAAAGTAGTTTTCGATAAATTACGTTTTTTTCTGGATAACGAAACTTTCGCGCGATTCACGAAAAAACGCCAAGCTGCAATCGTAAGTTGGCAGTGAAGTATACCCGCATGCTACGTGTAAACATTGAAATGTTTAAAAATTACGTGATATAATTTAAATTCTGATTACTATTTACTTAATTCTTTCGTATCCACTACAAATAAATGTAAGATCATATTAGCTTTAAAAAATATCATGTTATAGAATTGGCGTTATATCAGCTTTCAAAACAGCAAATAATCTTGCCTCATTAAAACCAAAAGAATCAAGTTGCAAGAAGATTTGATCAATCATGCGGTTGTTTAAACCAAAGTTCGGCTTTAATTTAATAAGAAGGAAGACATGATTCATTTGTAATTGAGATTCAAACATTTTTTTGCAATTAACATTCATAAGAGAATCAAAACTGACTCTGCAGATGAATCAGTTTTATAAACAACATGTTATTGACTTCTCCAGAATAAAAACAAGTATTTGTTTGCTTCTAAGATGCGTTTTTATAGATGAGTTTCATTTTTTTAAATTACTCAAATATTTTTTAAAAATCACTATTAAAAAGTATGACAAAAGGATATATGCAAAGAAAAAGATGAAAAAATAAATACTAAACGGACAAATACTTTTATATTTTTTATCATAATTTCCTGTTAATACCACAGATT
>JAGEOH010000030.1:50000-62500 GCA_032207245.1 Pardosa pseudoannulata
TTGCGGTAGCTCAGGTTAGAGGGTTGTGGCTCGAGCCGACTCATCGTGTTTAATAGTGGTTTCTGTACCACGTAAAATAACTGTAGAACCGTTAATTAAAACGTTTACCTTTTGTAATTTTGTTGCTTTTTTGTTGATATACTACTGTTCCTTCTTTTAAACAGTAAATTTTAATTCAAATATTCATATACATATGTATGCAGAATGTTTAAAAAATGACCGGTATATTTGAAAATCAATAATAATTAATCGGACAGTGAGAGAAATACACAGTTTATTATTATTACACAGTTTATTGTAATATGCTTGAGACAATATTAAGTTTTTAGTCAAAAAAAACTTTCAAAATGAGTTACAGTGTTCCCCAATAGATGACGCTGCAGTCTGGAAAAATCTAAACTACGATATTTTTCCAGATATCTACCATGCGCAGCAGGAATAATATGGCGTATTCTCAGAACGAAATGATCAGAAACCCGAGTAAACGTCTCAGGCGGGATGGCTTAACACGCAGAACAGGTGTACTGTTCCAGTTATTCCATTGTTTCTGGATAGTGGCGGTACACCTGGTCTTTAAAAAGTGCCTACAGACAAATATATTCATTTAGATTTTTCCAGACTGCAGTGCCATCTGTTGTGGAATATTGTAACTCATTTTAAAGTTTATCTACCTGAAAAATTGACTATTATCCCAAGCATATTGCAATAAACGGTGTATTTCTGTCACTATGCGTTTAATTTTTATTGATTTTTCAAATATACCGGTCATTTTTGAAAAACCCTGTATATATATATATATATATATATATATATATATATATATATATATATATATATATATACGCACGCACGCATACACACACACACACGTGTGTGTGTTATTTGACAAATAATACGACCGAATCATCCATGTCGATTTAAAGCATGAAGAATTTCCTAAAAGAAATTGCCACTTCTGAAATTGCGAAGCAGTTTTGCATTTGGAATCCGACTGCTTTATGACGCAGATGAATTTCGTCCCGCAGGAGCCAATTACGCGAACTAAATCTTGTAAGAACCTCGCAAAGAACAAGCTTTCCTCGTGACGTTAATTGCCCCCGGTTCTTATCCCCTGTAGACCCCATACAACTTGTAACATTTGCCTATCGTGTGCTTCTCTCATTTTAATCCTCGTAAATTAAGACTTTCCGGATGACTTTTGGCGAGTTTTATTAACTGTCCACATTAATTTGTTATCTCATTTAATGCAAGATTTAAAGAGAAAGAAGATAAACGATGAATTGTTATTATGTGCAAAAAAAAAGAGGCTCTAACATTTAATAACCTTAAAATTGTTAAAGAAGGGCTATTTTTTTGTTCTCGGATGAATATATCTATATACACACAAACACACATAAATGTGTGTATGTGTTTATATATATATATATATATGTGTGTGTGTGCATACGTTGATATGTATATACATATGTATGTATATTTAATGTATCTTTTTATATACTAAAATTTGATTGTAACTATGTATGTATGTGCGTCTATCTCCTCGTGAACTGCTGGACGCAGACGGGTGCCGAAGCTACCAAAAGACGCGAAAGGATCAGGGGATGTCATTTCGCACATTTGCGTTCCGATATTCCAATTAGTTCGGAAGATATTAACGAAAAACCGACCAAAATGCCAGTTTAATTTGCAGCACTAGCACTTTCATTGTTGAATTGGCTTCAAAACAAGTGGCAGCTCTATTTAATGTTGGCATTATTCTCGTCTGATATTTGGTATTCCGAGTAACAAAAAAAAACTTGTCTACGATATTAAAATTTAAGTGTAAATATATAAATATGATAGCATTTATGTTTATGAGATTATTTTCGTATTTGCTAAACGATAAAATCCATTTTTTTACTCACTTTTTTATCACTTTTTTATTTTATTATATTGGCGAGATTTTTATTTTCAGTAATTAAAAACTCGCCGTGTTCTGTCAAATTTTTACTTCGCATTTGTCATTTCTTAAATAAAAACTAATTTATTGTTATAGGTTTTTATATTTTAAACTACATTTTCATTATTTGGTAAATATAATTTTTATATTTTATCTTGACATAAATAAATTAAAAGTCGCCATGTTCCATCAATATTTTTATATGTCCAACAAAAACTAACGCGTTGCTATGGGTTTTCTTACTTAAATTTTAACTAAATATAACTAAATATAACTAAATCACCCATGCTTAAATACAACAACTAAGCTATTGACTGAAGCATAGGTCCACTCGTGATTTTTAAATTTGGAGCACCTTTACGTTTATTTCTAGAAATTATGAAACCACTTTTGACGTCATTCTGACGTGGATGCTACCTGTGAAATATTTCAACTATAGTAGAGTAGCACCCAAAATGCCAATAAAATTGATTTAATAAATTTGAATCACAATTAAACGAAGTCTCCATTAAGCGCATGAAATAAAATGCTGCTCAACTTGTAGACACTAAAATTTCAGCTGCTTGGAATAATTTAATTTTAGTTATTTCAAAGATCTTCAGACTAGAAGGTTGATAAAAAATATTTAAGAAAACTTTCGAACAAATACTTGCTAATATTAACATCTTTAAAAGAAAAAAAAATATCTTCAAAGTATTGTAAGTATATAAAAATTTGTGTTCATCATTAGAAAACCCAACAATTCCTCAGTATTAAAAAGTAAGAGTATTGAATTTATACATAGGTGTTTAATGTGTGTATGCGAATATTGACTAAATTTATAATCCCCACTATTGATTTTTCATGTGGTGCACTTTTATGCTTATTTCTAGAAATTATAAGAAATGTAAATTCAGCAGAGTGAAAATATTTCCTGTAAATTTATATATAATTTCTGGATATACAAAGTTTAAGCTATCTTTTTATTGTATAAATGGCTTTTAAAATTATAGTATTAAAAATAATTTTATGCTATTTATACAACATTAATGATACAGTTGTTGGTAATACTTAAGAATACAGTACAAATTTGGCAAAATTATTGGCGATGTTTACTAAACCACGAGGAAAATACCTAATAACACTGTATTCTGTCCTTTTTGACCACTTTAATTGAGGTAGAGGGCGCTATTGAAATTTAATTATATACTCTTACCTAATTATCACTTAGAAACAGAGCATTTATATGTATGGGCAATTAATCCCTCAACAGTTTACAAAGCCAGAAATTAACCACAGTGAACCATTAATGTTTCATTATATATAATTTTCTAAGCATTATGTGCTTTAAATATATAAGAAAAGGTTTGCTCTTGGACAGGTGGATAATAATATAATATAAATCAAAATTCAGATAAAAATTGTGTGGACACGGAGAGATCGGGAGAAAATGTTAGGCTACCATGCATAGAGCTGTATCGCCAAGTTGGCGGGAACTTTGTGACAAACTCAGTTGTATGTCCAGGAAAAAAAAATGTTCGCCATTAAAAAATATCGCCAATGGGGATCGTCAGTAATATTTCTAAAAGGAATTGGATTCTCAGAAAAGCTACAAAAATGTTTTTAAAATATCTTCCATTTACTATATATACTCAAAAAGAAAAAGAACAAAAAAATATTAGCAGAGTTTCGTCGTAGGTCTTTAACGTATTGACTAAGAAAGTCTGAAATCAGTATATGCAATTTTTAATTTAAAAATCGCACAAGTTGAAATGACATCTTAAAAACCCAAACAATAATAGTTTTAAAGTTTTATTTCCTTAAAAGCTATAATCTTGAATACTGAAATAATATAGTTTTACAATTTCCCGTTTGAATATGGTAAAGGGTTATTTTTTAAATGTTTGAAAAATGACCAGAGATTTAAAATAAGTAAAAATAAAAGTAAAGATTATTTTAAAATTTAAAAAGGATACATCCTCTTAAATAAATACAATAGTTAACGATTACATCATTTAAACAGTCTCAAATTCTCCGGAAGTATTAACAAAACTGTGCAGACTATTGATTCTAATTACTTAATTTCTAAAAATATTTATTATTTAAACTGTTAAATTCCCTTACCGAAAACTAAGTGATATTAGAACGAAATTTATATTTTATAATTAATTAAAATGTATATATTGGTAGAGTATAAAAAGAAAATTAGAGGGTTTGAAATGAAGAATTATTTCACAATAAATTTAAAAGCAAAAATGGATTGAAATCGAAACATATATATTTAAATTTTCCTGAACACAACTTAGAAATGTAAATGCAACTTTTAGAGAATATTTCTTATCTACGACTGATAGTAGTAGTGCTTCCAACGAGATAGTATTTTAGTTTAATAAAAGTGATGAATTTTATTTAATTCTAATAAAATTAATACTTTTTAAATTAAATGTAAAATTACTTCAGATACTGCTGTAAATTTTCCCTTTCAAAATATATGGGAAATATTTTTATTATTTCTTCTATTGGGGGTTTGACAACGAAATAAAGAAAATTGGAATCTGAAATTATCGTCGTTTATTCCTGTTTTCTCTTACGAACGAAACTGCTAAAATATACTATCGAAACTCTTCTGTCAGAAATCATTATACATTCTCATTATACATATAGTTATTTGTACCAGCCAGTTAGCAATCAGTACAAGTCACGAGGATGACGTCACTTAAGCCTCAGGAAATCAACTTTTAGCTACGAGACCGGATAGAATCCACAGTTGAACATTCGAAAAACATTCGTTGGAGTTTTTTAGAAAATATTACCAGAGAAACAGAATCGAAACCAAAAGTGATGAATAAATCATTACATATATGTCTGTATATATATATATATATATATATATATATATATATATATATATATATATATATATATCGGTTATTCGGTATATATATCGAAAGTGGTAAAAAATATTATATATGTGTGTGTGCTTCTATGTATGTATGTATGTATGTATGTATATATATATGCAAAAGATTCATTTTTGCTGTGTTTCCAAAGGACCATAGTTTTCCATATATATATATATATATATTATATGTGTGTGTGTGTGTGTGTGTGTGTGTAATGTCGTGATCCAGAATTAAGGCGAAAGGAAAACAGTCATCATGATAATAAAAATTTTATTTAAATCATCGTTTCTTCTAAAAGCCAAACCTACGCCATTTTCATTGTTCGTGGCGGAGCTATGAGCGGAAAAGGTGTCGACCTCTCCAAGCGTTGACTGCTCTTATCTGTTTGCAATATCATCAAATTCTTCCAAAATAATTCCGCCTGGCCGGATGATCCCAAAAGCTTACGAAAGCGTGGGTCTTTTTAATTTATTTTATTATTATAAAAAAGTTCCATTTTTAAAATCGTTTTTAACTCACTTAATTTTCAGTTACTCCTTTTTTAGACCTCACACACACACACACACACCTATATATATATATATATATATATATATATATATATATATATATATATATATATATATATATATATTATTACCTTAAGTTTCTTTGAATATGGCAATTAATATTATCTACAAAACAATTTATCTGAAATAAGTCAAATTTACAAATTCTCTTACGTATTTTCAAACACAAACATCGCCTTTTGTCGTATTTCTGTTAAGTGGTGACCAAATGCTGCATTTGAAATGAAACTGTTTTGTGATGCATCTGAATTTTATCCTTTGGGAATTGATTACACGAGCGAAATCTTGTAATTACACGAGGAAGAACATGCATTTGGCGAAAAGTTAATTGCCTCCAGTTCGTTATGCTCTTTATCTCCCTCGGACCTTGTACCATTTGCCTTTCGAACACGCGTACTTGCCTGTTTTAAGCTTTTCGGAAATGAATGTATTACTGATAAGCTTTATTTACCTTCTACATCAATATATTAAGCATTTTTAGTCTTTCTTAATTACATAAATTAAAGAGGAATGCATTGATAATTAAAAAAAATATTAAGTGATAATATAAAAATTAATTCTAATTCAAACCTTAAATCTGCTAAAATTCAGAAATATTTCTATTCTCTATAAAGTTTGTTGATGAAAATTCCTTTCCTTTGATTTCTAATGTAACACAGAAGTACATTAGGAACGATTCGGTTTTGCTATTTTTTGTAAATGATCACTGTTTTTTCATTATATGTATTTATATATGTATATAAATATGAATAAATATACATAAAAATATATATATAAGCGTATATATGTATGTATATTTATATATGTATGTATATTTGTATATGTATGTATATGTATATATGTATGTATATTTGTATATGTATGTATATGTATATATGTATGTATATATGTATATATATGTATGTATACATATATATATGTTTATATATATATATATATATATACATATATATACACATATATATATATACATATATATTATATATATACATATATATTATATATAATGTTGTATTTATAAACCAAACACGCCGTTTTATCTCTGAGTATCATCTGCTTAGAGTACTTTAAATTTATGGATTCAATGTATAAAACTTATATTTCATAAAATACATCATAAAATATTTTGGGTAGATATGATCAGTTGTAAAAATAACTGTAAAATTATTAAATTAATTTATGGACTACTCTACTTTAATTCAAATCTTACTTTTCAATATTAGAATATATGTTTTCCTTTCATCTTGAAATAATACGGTTATAAAAAATAAAATTATAGAAGATAAATCATAATTTTTGTGTAAAGCTGGAGATCTTACGACTTAACGCTCATTATTATTCTAATTAAAATAAAATACATTAATTTAATTCTGATGATCTGAAGAAACAGTTTTAAACTGAATAAAAAATTAATTTTTACAAGAGAAATCTTTTGCCCCTTTTTGTTAAAGAAATTTCAAATATTTTTATATCTATTATTATTGGCATAAGATATAATGTAGTTATAAATTGTAGACATATTTTTATTTAAATTATATTATATTATTTGTTCATTTCATATAAAGTATAGTATATTTAAGATTTAAATAAAACTTCTTTTTAAATATTATATCAAAAAATTAATCAAATTCTATGCCATTCTCATATAGAACTTTCTATCAACAAACATCGTTTAATAATAAACCTGTAAATGACAATATAATTTTGAATTTTTAACCCAACTGTTTTTTTATATAATTCAAGTTAGTTAGTAAAAAGACTTCGTTCATAAAACTATTTCTTGTGGGACTAACAAGAAACAATTGTACGTACCAAATCTTTCACGTGCATTTCACGTTAACTGAATTGATCCTTATTAATTACATGCATTATTCCTACTTGCACCTCAGATCTTGCAACATTTGCCTATCAGATGTGAGCTTTCCTAATTTAGGCCAGTTGCTCCAAGATTGTTCTGGGCTTTATGATTCCTAGCATCGTAGATCTTGCAACATGTTTCTATCGGAAGTGAGCTTGCCTAACCCATATTGTACCACACCAACTAAATATTTCTGAAAATTTTTAAAACTTTATCCATATCATTAATATGCTGTAACTAAGCATATAAAACCAAAGTTTTGAAAAAAATGACTTCAATTTTTTAAGTAATTAGCTGTCCTATAAATAGAACAATGGTCCAATACACTACTAAAATTAAACAAATATCACTTACATTGCATTAGGCTGATTCGTAGGTGTAATTTGGTTAAACAGTCAAAGCAAAGTCCAACATTATATTTTAAGCACACTGTTGTTGATTTTCTCTTCCAGTTCTTGAACTGGTAGTTTTGGTAAGGGATAATATAAAAAGAATATCCATTGTAGAAGACTCATCACTTAAAGAGTTCATATATTTAAGAGCCTCTTGGCTGTTAAAAATTGGCTTTTCATTTTTACAGAAGCAACATGCGGGGTAAAGTATCGAAATGGTTACCAGAAAAAAATAGATCAGCACTAAACATTAGAAAATTTTCAACCAAGCGTGAGGGTAAAAGAGTAAGTTTATCTTGTAATCTCCAGTTTTTCTGAATAGAATAGGCATCTATTTACCTCTTGTTGTGTCCAGGTGTGTGATCAGGTGTTTGAACTGGTTTTCCTTGAAAGATTAGAAAACATTGTACGCTATGAATGCAAAAGCGAATCCGTGGAAAAATAAAAGGGAACTGAACTGTCGTCCTAATTATAGGACATTGTTTTATACTTACAAAATACACGTGTAAAATATTTTTTGAACAAAAATTTTCAGCTGCATTATTAACTCTCTTTTTAAACTACAAGTAACCGCCACTATGTTTGAAAAAAAATAATATTAAATATAATATTAAAGTTTAAAGAATGACGATTTTTAAGGGGTGGATGAAAATAAATTTTACGATACATTTTGATTTCTCAGTTTTTTTGTTACTATGCTAAAGTATGTCTATTTTAAAAGTGTTAAAATAAAATCCACTCAGAAAATATTTATAACTTAATTATTAAATGGACTTTTATTTGCTGTCCTGTTTATAGGACAGCGGTCCAATATGGGCTAATTTAAGTCAAATGCTCCAAGTTCATTTTGAGCTTTATGATACCTAACCTCGTGGATATTGCAACATTTGCGTATTGGACGTGAGCTTGCCTAATTTAAGTCAATTGCTCAACATTATTTCTTGTCTTTATTACTCTTTGTTCTGGGAATCTTGCAGCATTTGCCTATTGAACGTGAACTTGACTAATAGTTAATTGATATATTTGTTCTTGTATTTATTCCTCACTGCCCAGTCAATCTTGCAACATTTTCCTATTGAACATGTACTTGCTCAATAGGATTGCTCCCAATTCGTTCTAGGTCTTATTCCTTCTCGTCCCTGGGTATTTCAACAATATTTTATCTGATATGTGCTTGCCTCAATGAAGTCAAATGTTCCATGTTAATTACATGCATTGTTTATCCGTACCCTGTGGATCTTGCAACATGTGCCTATCCTACTTGTCTAATATAAACCATGAAAAATGAAAGCATCTCCAGATTACTTTGGACAACTTTTATTTACCATTCCAGAATTAACAGTTATTTATAATGATTACATAGATTACGAAGATAATGGTAAAAGAAACTAAAAGATAATTCTATCTAAAAATTCAAAGATGCGCATTTACATTTTAACCTTTTATTTGCTAAGATTCAGCTGTTTTTCGTTCTCGGAAGGCTTTAAACTTGGTAGAGAAAATTAAGTTTATTTTATTCTTATTTCCCATTCTAATCTCAGAAAGGGAAACATTCGGAAAGAGTCATTTTTTTCCTTTTGCCATTTGTGTTCTCTTCTTATGAACTATTCTATTTTTTATTCTTGGATGTCTTAGTGTACATCTTAAGAAATAATATTTTGTTTTATTTTAAAAGAACGCTACGTGAAACTATTATACCCTTTAAAAAAATCTAAAAATTCACCATATATTTGAACGCTTGGAAATACTTTTGATTTTACTTACTTTGTTTTAGATAAGAAGTTTTATAAGAAATGAGTATCTCGTTTAAAAGAAAGCCCATAAATATTATGTAGCATTATATAAAACAAAATTAAACCGTATTATAATTGAAAATATTGTTTCAACCACTTGCTTACCCGACCGCGTTTGGTGCGAAAATGTTTAAATAAGTTTTTATGAAGATTATTTGAAATTGAAACAGTTGAATTCAAGTACGTTAGATTAAAATCCGTCGCCTTATGTCTCATAGGAACTAAGAAAACAAAATGCTATATTTTATTTTGAGATTTAGCAAACATTAGTATGTTTAATTAGTACTTTTAAATCTTTATATAAGGGGTGTAACAAGGAGATGCGCACCTATGAACCTAGACGCAGGAAGCATTCCAGAATCTATGTAGTAGACAAGAACATTCGGTTTCGTTTTCCTGTATATACTGTTATTTTTGTACCTACAAATAAACCATGTTGTTACACTAACCCGTACTAGTACGTGACCCGCGCTCAAGTATTAATATTCAGAAAATGTACTAGTGTCTTGCATACAATGTGTTAAGTTGGGATTGGATTTTGTTTTTTATATTATCAATTTTGTAGGTTTCAGTGATGGATTTTTAAAAATTCCTTGCACATTATATACTTGAGTTATAGGCTATACTCAATGTGTAAGTTAATTGTGTATTATGTTGTTCTAGATTCAATATTGTTCTACATATACTAGCATATAGCCCATCCTATGACGGGAACACTAAAATTTTTAATTTTCCAGAATTGTAAAGTACCCTATGATGCAGGTAAAAATTGGTTCGTTTTTTAGCCGAGAATTACCTCGCAACAAAAAATAATCGATGATTAAATTTAAAATTATCACATATGTTCCTATTCTATTATTTAGGCGAAATATAAAAGAAAATTATTGATGTTATATCTAAGTTCAAAGACAAAACGTATGAAAATAAGGCATAATTTAAATAATTTATTATAAGAAATGATTCAATGAGATGGTTAAACGAATGACGTTATAATGGCAGAAAAAAAATGTTATTTTTACCTATTTATTACGTGATAAATGGATAAATTTAATTGCCTGCTCTTAACCAGGGAATATAGGGCTAGAAATTGTAACATTAAATGCTCGAAAAGTCCGGAATGGCTGGATTTCGAACATTTTAAAGACGACAGTATTTTTTGCTGTGATAGGAATCCCATTTATACCACTGTATTTTAGAATCGAATCAAGAGTTTAGAAGAAGATAAACTTGACTCGCTTTGAATTTTGCTAACCTTCACTCGTCCAGAATGCAATATGGATGCCTCTTTCCATTCCAGGTCCAGGCGCTTCATCCATTCGAGGACAGCGGGACAGATAACTTAGACTATTTTTACCGCCATTTCGCAAGCATAGTCCTCGGACTATTCGTGTTTAAAAATCGAATTTCTTCAGCCGCGGACTATCTGTGGTTGTTCATTGCTCAAACTGCGCTGTTACTCTACTCTATTTTAGAATAGTACAGTGCATGTAGAGTGTAAGAGGCGTAAATGGCAAGTTAGTATTAGCACGCATCTATTTAATTATCATTCTAAGCGGCCTCAATACAGAACATACATCATATCCTAGTTACGTTACATCATCCGTTCTCACAACTAACGGTTTCTCGTCTGTCAGTCCGTTGAGGTTGCCTTCAAGGGTGACTCTCACCACACAAATCATCAAAATCGGAACAAGGGAAGAAGAAAAGTACGTCTCGAAAACGGCCGATGATCATAAACAAAGGCAAAAATCCGAGACGCCAACAAAACATCGTACCGTATCGGTAGTAAACCATACAAAAATACAACCCGTAAAGCAGAACGAGTCAGTAGTAGACAGTAGCGCCATCTTAAATGGTGTCCTGGAGTACGGGAAGATATCGATAGTCACTATTGACAGCTCCGATTGACAACACCCAGTGGATGGGTTCAAGATCGAAGGTGGAGGGTCGAAGGTCATTTCACCACCAGGGGATAACTCGTAATAGTGTTTTGATTGGCGGTCATATTGGTCGTTCATTACGTCTTTATAACATCGTCGGAGTTTGACTGCTGATTTCAAGCTGAAAGTCATTCCGAAGGTCGACGAGAAAGCAGAAAAGAAAATGGCGCAAGCAAAAAGAAACATTAAAAACAGGAGAAGAAAGCGATCCCATCGTCGTCGAAAAATACAACGGCCTGCATTAGAAGGCGATTAACATAGCTGGGTTCTCGAACAGAGAAAGGTAAGTCGCTCTGTTTCTTCCTTTCAAATTCTTCTCCGAGGCTATGGCAGAAGAAATGGTTTCACATTTTAAAAATTGGAATTAATGGAGTCTCATCCAGACTTTTCGGCACTCTACTGTACTTAGGTTTTTATTCTTAAAAAGATTTAATATTTTCTTACTAAAATACATATTTTTGCACGTATAGTCCGCGGATTATACGATGGTGCGGACTATACGAGCGAAATTCCGGTATATGTGGATCGAATGTCAATGGCGTTGGACACGAGTTTGACCGAGAGAACGGGTCTGTGTCGTTCTTTAGGGCAGATGGTTATTTGTTGTTCCCACGCAATAACGTCCAAGACAATAACAATTAAGAGAGTAAGGAGTCTCACTTTGTAGCAGAAGGCTAAATTTTGCAAGTTACAAATCATTTCTTTCCTTCTCGTGTACTCCTCAAATTATAAAGCAAATTTTACCAATAAATGTTTTAATTGTGAAAAATATATTTGTTTTCAAATCATGGGAAATAAATTGTAATACTAAAATATATTGATAAGTTGGATTCCTACTTTAAATTTGAAATGTTACTTGTACTTTCTGCGAGTCATAATTAGAATAATGGTACGGGTGCCAGAAATAAAATTCCCCTCGTTACGAAACAAAATAGGATGCAACTCGAACTTATACCTTAAACCGAAGCATTTTAATAAAATTAATACATGCAGTTCTGACCATTTAAACAGATTATATTATTTCCTTATAAACACAGCTGAATTTAACATTCGTCTAAAATAGGCATTTAAAAGCCCTCTTCAGTTTTAAGCGGTATAAGAATTATTGAATTTTAATAATACAGATT
>JAGEOH010000030.1:67500-92500 GCA_032207245.1 Pardosa pseudoannulata
TAGAAGCGATAAAAGATTTGATATAATATTTCGTGTTTATTATATCCATTCGTATTTGTATTGTATTTTCCATTAACTTTTCCATTAGACTGTTACACATAATATGAATTCTTGTACTTCGCTTTAATACAAGAGTTTATCCTTTTATCTTAAAAGGTGGTTGGCTTTTAAAATTTATTCGAAGATTGACTGAAATTTTCTTTTAAAAGTAAACTCGTTTGAACAATTTCTAAGCACCGAGTTATTTTATAGAAATATATTTAAAGACAGTTTAAGAGGTTCACTATGTTACAGAGAGTGATGCTAAACATTTATCTCAATTTATTGAATTTTAAAGTGTATTTATTTGGAAAATATTCTCATTTCGTATTTAGGACGCATACTTTTTTTTGTAAAATTCTGCTTCAAAATTGGCTTTGAAATAATAATTAAAAAAACCTCTTTAAATTTTCTGATTGAAGCAATTTAAAATTTGATAATAATTTTAGATATTTAAATGTTTTTTTATCATTTCAAACTGCGAGTGTTACCAAATATTCTAGTTATTTTATAGTATTACTGGCATATTTATATATATATATATATATATATATATATATATATATATATATATATATATATATATATATATATATATCTACAGGGTCTAAGATTAGTAAAAAAAAATTTTAAATAATAACTGTACTTAAAAAATAAGTACTGTCGTATTTTTTCCTTTACTATTAGTATTGCACTTCCTCCACTGGAGGATGCTAGTTGCTCAGTCCTAATGTGCGTGCGCATGTGTTCTTAATTTCGATTAGGTAAGTAGTCTGTATACATCGTTGATGTTATGTGTTTTTGCTGAATCTGCTTTTAACGACACTGAATTCGCTGGCAGTGATAACGTATTACTTCATCAGTGATAAAAAGCTGTCTGATCACAATCTTTTCTTTGTAGGTTAGTTGTATTTCACTTATTCAAGATTCTACAATTCTAGAAAATTAAAAGTTTACTGATCCCGTCATATGACGAGCTATAGACTAGTTTGAAAAGAGCACCGTATTTTTACGCAATGACTTTGATTTCTTCTTACTCATTAAAATATTACAATATTTCTTAAATTAAAATATTACTATATCGAAAAATATATATAGGTGAAAAAAATATATAGACAGATTTAATGGAAATTTTAATTCCTTACCAGGCATGGTCTTCACATAGTTATTATGATTATTCATATGATTATTCATAGTTCACATAGTTCTTTCACATAGTTAATATGTCGTAACCAGTAGTAAGGCGAATGGAAGAATCAGTCTTTCTTGGTTAATCATCTCTTTATTTTAAAGTTTAGTTTCCTTTTCAAGGCGTCACTTGCGCTATTTTCACTTATTCGTGGCGAAGCTAAGTATGGAGTATGTTGACAACTCTACGTGTACGCTCCAACTGTCTCTTATCGGTTTGCATACTCATCAAATTCCTCCAATATGATTTCGCTTAACCGGATGATCCTAAAAGCTTACGCGAACGTGGTTTTTTTCATTCATTTTTGTAAGAATACTACGCCATATCAATAGCAGGTATGCAGTAGATGTGAAGTTCTCTCGAAGAAAAACACTCGAAATGCCATAGGCTGTCTCGTTTATTAAAAATAAGATTACTACAGACGACACATTAAGAACTGTACACTACTTGGTAGCAACTTGCTACCTACAAATAAAACGATTTACAGAACGGACATCCCTTACAGGGCAGTCACGAAGGAGCATTATGGCTTGCATTTGCCGGCGGCTTAAATGCAGTCTTGATTTGCTAATCTACATAACAGCCACGTGCTATAGGCAGTTTAACATACCGCCCGGTGAAGTGGATTAGAAGAATTATCTCAACTGGCGTGGAGGTTTGACGTCACTAAGTAATCTTTACCTGAGTGATTTCTTAACCGGAGGGAAAACACCTTCCAGGTATGCAGTATGACGTCAATTTTGTTTTTACGAAAGAGTTCCCTTTTAAAATAATCACAACTCGCTTAATTTTTCAAACTCCCCCCTTTTTAGACCTGATATATATATATATATATATATATATATATATATATACGGGTGTATATAAATATATATATATATATATAGTGTGCGCGCGCGTGTGTGTATATATATATATATATATATATATAATGAAGTGCAAACCGGACTAACATTTACAAGTGAAATTCAATTTAAATATCCCCTATTTTCCTCGGCCGGTCATACTGGGCTGCCAAGAGTCCGAATAAACTTCTGTCATGAATAAATACGTCACTCGTCGTGACTGAACGCCATTTTTATTTCACATCATCGAAATTGGGACAAAGGACAGAGAATATCTGGACAGGACAGTGTCAGTATGCTGTCTGTGTAAATCTAGCGACGCCAACCTTGAGCGAGAGTGAACTAAGTACCTCGTGGGGTTTAAGTCAGTAGGAAAAATTCCGAGGTAGCATTATCATATTTAGAATTGGTAATTCAGAGAAAAAAGTTATTGGTTCAGCGGAAGGAATGATAATTTCTCTTTCGAACTGGATGGTCGGTAAAATAGAATTAATAGAAAAAGGATAAATTAAGATTTAGAATAATGAATGGGGAAAAGGGATAACTTTGGATAGACTTTAAGAGGTTAGATTTTGATATTCTTTGATAATCAATCAATCAATCAGGCTCCAAACTCGGCCCATATGGACGTGATGCCCTCCAGGCTTTACACACACACACACACACGCGCGCGCGCGCACGCGCACGCGCACACCAACACACACCAACACACACACACACAGCACACACACACACCAACACCAACACACCATACCGTGGCCTGCCATGCTTCGAGGATGTATCGGGGTCGAAAAAGAATACGAATTTTCAGGAGAAGTTTCGCAGTAAATTTATTTGACAATGTCCGCAGCAAAAATCCAACAAAGAATGGTAGAACAGCCTTTTATAACCTAGGAGACGCCACAGTGTGAGAAAAGAATTGGTTTACTCAGCAAAGTAGAAGTGCTCTTAATCAGCAAAGTAAGTTTGGCGAGTTAAGCTGGCCAGAGACAGAACAGTTCAACGCCGAGAGGCCACTAGAAACATGACGAAATTGCGGATTTGGTGATTTTTTAATAGAGGAGTTACTAATTTTAGTTTCGGAATAATGTATTAATTTTTTACAATACATATATATATATATATATATATATATGTATATAGATATATATATATATATATATATATATATAATATATATATATATATATATATATATATTGTATGATTTTTAGAAATCGGTATTTTACAGTTTCGACAAATATCTACAGTTTTGTCTCCATCTTGGAAGCTTAGTAATGAACCGTTTTTCGCATCTTCATAGGTTCTTTAATATTATATTTTTTCATGGATTTTTATAGGTATAAAATTAAGAAAAATCGAGAGATTTATATGAATGCCATTTGTAACGTTTTGAGAAAATGGAACACAAAATAGTGTATGGGACAAAAGGAACCATCCCGCGGATTTAGAGTTATTCCTGTTAATACCCCATTTGGATCATAGTCATTTCAGCTTCCACTGAGGAACACTAAAATTTCTAAATAATCCATTAAAGGAATAGGAAAACATTTGACAGCGGCCTGTACACTTAATAGACAAATTATTATAATGTGCGCTATAACCCAACTGTGACGGCCAGGATGTGACGTTATTGCCATTTTACGTCACATTCTAAACCGTCGGCGACCGAGTGAAAGCGAATTATTCCGAATGGAGCCGGGGCTCCAGCTTTCTTCTTCGCGAACAGAAAGTGTTAATGTAAATAATCCGACTTTACATCTCATATTCTTGACAGCTGCTTCATTTTGAAAACATAATTCTGCGTGGAGGTGACATCTCTACATTAATGACTCGGCTCCGTTTTGCATATGAATAACGCGCATCATTCGTGTCAGATATTGTAAACTTTGATTATTATTTTGAAATAGATTCTCCTATTAAATATTTTACGAGAAATGGAGGTACGGAATAATAATTGCGCATATTTTAATATGGATGTTTTCCCTCGAATTTCGGCTTCCATTCAGATTACTTAGAGCTTATCTTTCAGTTAATTGTATTCAAATTTTTAAATATAGAATGTTTAACTTTTAAGTATTTAAAACTATCGATTTTTTGATAATTATATTTTTAATATCTCTGGACATTTTTGAATAGTTTAAAGAAATATGAATATGAATAGAAATAGAAAGGAAAATACTCGAATGAGAACCCGTAAAAGATATCTTTCGAAGGGAGACATCCATTTTCAACCTTTGAAAATTCGATTGTTTTATTTGTATATTTCTAATACCTCTGGATGTTTCTGAACCCTTTCAACCCACCCTGATTGAAATATTTGAATTAGAACTTGTAAAATTATGCAATCATTCTATCTAATATCATAGTCTTTACGGAAATGACAAAATTTTAAATACATTTTACTTAAAACTTTCTGATCTCACACTCACCTCTCCATAGAAACCTTTTCAGACATTGAAGTCAAATTTTCGCAATCAGTACATTGTAGATCTTCGGTAAAAATCTATCCACTTTTTCCGTTGGTACCGTTTATTTTCTTTAGCATTTATAGTATTTGAAATGGAATTTTTAAAATTTATTTTTACTTTTCCCATATTGAATCTCCTGGTATAAAATTTTCGATTTGTTACCTCTATCCGTATCTGTGATGCAATTTCCATTACCTTTTCGACTCTCAAGTTATACATAAATTAAATTCTTATTCTTTAATTTCACACAGAAGTAACTAATATTCTTAAGCATTAGATAATAATACGCAAATTTATCAGCCGAACGATGATTTGAACGATGAAACGAATATTTAGGGCACTGATCTTCGGTTCAGAATTTCGTAGGTTCGAATCCCAATGTAGAACGAATTTTCGGAGCCCGTCGGAATCGGCCCGTAATCAGTAGATCTCATTAGGCCCCATTAGGTTAAACCTAACATAATAATTAAATATTTCGGTGTCAAATAAGTCTGCGCAAAGTGTGTCGAAAAGTAATTAAATAAACATAGAGAACAAATGCTGAGAATCCCATGCATTTTGATAATAATTAAAAAGAATATCATACAGCCAAATATTAACACTTCGCATGCGGGCAACGTATTTTTACGTTTCTCGCAGTCTGTCACTGAAACGCGGATCACGTAAAAATACGTATTGAGTAGATTTGGGGTGAATACCACTAATTACGCTTCGCATATTTTTCTTTCCACAAGTTAGGATTGTCGAGTGACTCTGCCTTTTGTTGCGTTATCTCGTCTGCAATCGAATTCCTACCTCCAGAACAAATTGTGTTTTGCCCATTGGAAGTTTTTTTTTTTTTTAAGTACAAAATGGATAAAATGAGCGTTTCGACAAATATAGTGATGAAGAAATAGGCGCTGACAAATTATCGGACTTTAATTTCAATCATTTATTTTTGGGATTTCTTAAAAATATTGTTTTTTTTTTGTTAAATCATACTACAGTATATATGAAAGTGTGAAATAAAAAAAAATTTCGTTCATACAAAGTAGTTTTCTATTTACTGCTTTTTTTCTGAATAACTAAACTTTCGCTCGATTCACCAAAAAACGCCCGCTGCACGCTAAGTGGGAGAGGAAGTATACCCCCATGTCAAGTGGTAAAAAAAAAACTGTTCCATTTAAATTCGATTTAAAGGATGTTTGTCTCTTTAAGGAATATTATTTAAAAAATATTTGCCGATAAAAGCCAAACAGATAAATTTAAATAAAAAGTATTACGATTTATATATGAAATTATGATTTTTTAATTGATATTCATTGACGTATATTTTCTAATTACGCTTTGCATTTTTTTTCTTTCCACAAGTTAGGATTGTCGAGCGACTCTGTCTTTTGTTGCGTTATCTGGTCTGCAATCGAATTCTTACCTCCAGAACGTACAAATTGTGTTTTGCCCATTGGAAGCTTTTTTTTTTAAGTACAAAATGGATAAAATGAGCGTTTCGACAAATATAGTGATGAAGAAATAGGCGCTGACAAATTATCGGACTTTAATTTCAATCATTTATTTTTGGGATTTCTTAAAAATATTGTTTTTTTTTTTTTTTTTTTTTTTTTTTTGTTAAATAATCATACTGTATAAAGTGTAAAAATAAAAAATAGTTCCGTTCCTAAAAACAAAGTAGTTTTCGATTTAGTGCGATTTTTCTGAATAACTAAACTTTAGCTCGATTCACCAAAAAAACGCCCGCTGCACGCGTAAGTGGGCGAGGAAGAATACCAGCATGTCAAGTGGTAAAAAAAAACTCTTCCATTTAAATTCAATTTAAAGGATGCTTGTCTCTTTAAGGAATATTATTAAAAATATTTGCCGATAAAAGCCAAACAGATAAATTTAAATAAAAATTAATACGATTTATATAGGAAATTATGATTTTTTAATTGATATTCATTGACGTATATTTTGTTACAGTACTTACAAATAAATTTTTCGGTAAAGAAAAAATTCTACTATTTTTGGCCAAATTCTAAGAATTTTAAAATTTTGTTTCCGTTTCGAGTTTAAAAAAAATAAAACTTCCTCTGAAAGAACTGTTTGATAGCTCATACACAATTTTGAGTTTCGTATTTGTTACCTCTATCCGTATGTGTAATGCATTTTCCATTACCTTTTCAACTCGAATGTTATACGTAAATTCCATTCTTATTCTTTATCTCGACACAGCAGTAGCTTACGTTTTTTATCTCGAAAAGTGATTGTCTTTTAAAATGTATTCGGAGAAGGACGAAATTTCCTCTTAAAATGGATTTCAAAAATGCTTAGCACTCAATCGATGGAGAAAAATGTATTTAATGCATTTCTAAGATGAGGATTCAGCGACAGGAAAAGGGTGAAAATAATTTATTGAGCTGAATTGGCAAAACTACGCACATTCTCATCGAATTTAACTTAGGTCTAAAATTAAAGTACTTATACTGTATATATACCCAATGAAAATATTTTTTTTTATAATTCTCTCACTCGTAATTTTGGGTTTTAAACAGTTATGAAGATGTGAAATTTAAAGTTTCATCATATCAATATCAAACATACTTATACTTTAATATGGATATTACTTACACACACACGCATACACATATATATATAAATATATATATATATATATATATATATATATATATATATATATATATATATATATATATATATAAATTTAAAGATTTGAGAATAGAAAAGCAGCGCAATCTTTTAATACATGCACAGAAATCTTTAATAACTGAGTATTAAAGCACTTTATGCTTAGGATTGAGAGAGAGATTCTTGAGAAAGGTTTTTTGCATGAATCCTGGCTAAGTAGGGTAGGGACTCAAGACTCGCGCCGCCATATTTGATTGCTGACTATTAAGCTTCGAAATAAACTTGTGAAATCTACTTGAATGAAGACATCAAGAAATAGTATGACTCTTCCAATGGCTACAAAGGCTGTCAAATATATACATACATACACAGAAATACATATTGAATACAGTAAACATAGCAACTTACTTAAAACGTAGTAATATTTTGGAACTTTACATGTTTTAGAAATCCCATGTATTTACGATTGCAATTAAAAATGGTATAAAAATTCGAAAATTATAAAAAAAAATTCTCCCGTATAAAATTTTTAAAAGATTTTATGACCCCTTAACCATTGAATGCACAAAGTTTGTGCTTATAGTTTACTCGATTTTGCACAAAGAAATTCATCGCTTATTGTTTGTAATTAAGTTTTTATCAACCAAACGCTTTAACCCCTTCCAGTACCATTTCATAATGAAAACCCGTGCTTATAACCATTTAATTATATTTAAAATATCGTTTCATTTTATAATTCTTACTTACACTTAAGTAATAACTATTTTTACATATGGTTACATAATATCAAAAACTATAAAATTAAGCAAAAACCAAATCCACCCGAAAAATACTATTGAATTCGAGCCAACCCAAAAATTTTACTCAAGCTTAGAAACGGAACGTTTTATTTTGAAATTAGGTTATATAGCATTTAATATGATTCCTGTAGGATTCTAATGCAGAGTAATTAAATAACAGTGTAAGATATATTACTATTTCTGTAAACATTTTAAACTATTTTTGAACAATTAGAGGAATCGATATTTTTCTACACTTCTATGTCACTTTGTTTCTTATACACTGTCTGCCAATAAGCATTTGGCTCTTCGAGAATGAGGGCCATCGGTTATATGCAGTTCTTCCGAATTTCTCTGTGGACAGGACTCGTCTGTCGATTTTGGTACTTCAGATCGCTATATATGCCCTTTAAGGATCGTCCCCATTTGTGATACCCGATAATTATACCTTTCTCGAAATCAGAGAGCTCCGAACTGCATGTGACTCATGCCGATGCTTTTTCCTACACGATGTATACCGGCGGAGGTCGTGACGTACCTCGGGACCGCAAATATCGTCATTTCCATAGGTGTCCAAATACTTATTGGTAGACAGTATATTATTTTTAAAGACACGTAACATCTTGAACATTCTAATCCAAACAGAAGTCGAAGCCCGAGTCGAATAATTAAATGATTGATTGTTATGGTGAACTACGTCTGCCGCAGTCAGTTCTTGGCGTGACAGAGACATCAAAGTTTGCATTTTCCCACAAAATGTCTGACGTTTCTATGACAAGGGTGTAATTGTCTTGAAACGTGTTATACTCTAGTCAGTACAAAGGAATCGTGCATTGTTTATACTGATAGGGAGGTTCACTTCTGATTGGATTCTTATAAAACACACAGCACTTAGTAGATTTTCTTTTATTCTGAGTTGTATTTTGGAAAATGTCCGCATCTGTTAACCGGGGTGTCATTCTATGAATGACTCCCACGATCCAGTAGTGTCCCTTTTTGTAGCAGTTGCTCTGATATGTCAAATCGAAATCTCTCAATTCTGGTTTTGTTGGTATTTTGGATTACTGATTGATCAAGAAATTCTAACGGTAAACCATATGTGACAGTAATCTGTGGTATTTCCTCAAGTATCGAAAGTATTGTTGGGGTATAGCCACATTTCATCTAAAAGGGAATTCCAGGAATGGCCGGCTCCCTGACCCCTTATTTTATGGAATGGGGCTTGTCCATGTCCAGTTCACCTTGAATTTTCCCGCGCTGATCATTCGTGGGTTGCCGTTTTGCTCTCCCCGTCTTTCACCCTTTGTCCAGTTGTAGCGTTGCTTGGAGCCATAAAATTCCTAGGCTGTTCTTCCTACTCACGCTACGTTTTGGCGATCTTCTTGGGTTCCCGCTGACTTTTTCCGCTAACCTCGCCCACTAATCTCGCCAAGTGGTCACCCGCATTTTTTTCTCTGAGAAAAATTATCATCTTTTTTAGCCATTTTGCTTTTATTTTCTTTTGGCGTCATGTCGAGAGACGTATATTTTTTGGCAAAGTCAGCAAGGAACAAAAGAATAATAAAAGTTCCTTTAAGCTAACAAATGGGGCTATTTTCTATTCTTCGATTTTCATTTACTACTGTTCTAAAATCGACGTAAAAGCTTCCATATGAATACACTGAATTGTGTTTGATGTCCAATAGTTCCACTAAAGAACCGATGAAAGGTTATTGAGGCTTAAAGGAGAAATGTCATTATTGTCTTTCATCCTTCATGAGTAACAAGATTGTTATATTCAACAACATCATAATTCTACAATTGTCATATTCAGTACAATAGAAATTTGAAATTAAATTATCATATTCAACAGTAAGTTTAAACTCATGACGAGTGTAGCTCGTCCTTGTGCGTTGTGACATGCAAAACCAATGATGAGCTTGACTCGTCAATTTACCCGAAAATGGGAAGAGAGAAATACAAGGATTGGTATCTAAAGTTGAAAGGTGATCCCCATACGCGACAACAAACCAAAGCGTGGTTCCTACTACGAAAATGGGGGTCCTAAAACACCAACGCACTACAGACCCTTTCCGTCACTAGATAGTTCGAACGCATTTGGTGAGTTACCCTACAAGATCGAACGACACTTATGACGTACTACAGTCGCCTGGACGCTGTCGGTGAGTGAGTTCCACATGCATCATTTAGAATCAGTCATTTCAAAAACAACGTGCTCGAACTTTAAGTGTAGGCTGAAGAGCTCGTACATTACTGTAACATAAACTTATATATTTCCTATCGTAAACTTAGTAGAAACTTTTAAAATTATTAAAAATAGTTTAAAATAATCCTTTGATTATTTAAAAAATATATTGAGTCCTTTGATTATAAAATTCTTGTACTATTATGTACGGTATAAAAGAATGATATTTTGAGAACATTGTAAACCAAACTCATTTGATGATCAGTGAACTAATTTAAAATATGAAAGCAAATATATGTCGAAGTACCATTTTCCAGTATGCATCTTAAATTCATTAAAAGATTATATGATGGAACGTTCAAATGCTAAAGTTGCTATAAATGATTTTAAACTGACTTTTATAATACTATTTAAATATAAATTATATCTTGATATTTGAAAAGAAAAGAAGTCAACAATCTAAACGAATAGCGTTGACTACGTAATAAATAACACTAAAATATGCTGATTAAAGTTTTTTTCTTAGAAAAAGAGGATTTTACTGAAATAATTACTGAGTAAAACTATTTTTTCCTTTGCTTTTCGGTAAAGGAATCGTCGTTGTCATAAACCTGAGTTAGTTTTCAATGAATACTTACATATATTGAGATATGATTTTAAAATGGAATGATCTGCTATACAATAAATGCTAAAAGAATTTGCACTGAAAAATTGTGGAAAATGAGAACTGTAAAAGACCAAGAAGATTTTTAATAAGAGGTATAATGTAAGATATTATGTTGAATTTTGATACCAAATGTCCACCCAGGTTAATGTTAATATAAAAATATGATAATCAATTTTCAAGAAAGTGCTCTAAAATACATCAATAATTCCGAAAACTTAGTGTACTTATTAAAATAAATTCCGTTAGGTTCAAAGAAGTTGAATGATTTTGTTTTAAAATTTTAAAATCTGTTTTGTACCTAGTCATATCCAAATGAGTTGAAAGAACTTGTTCTAAAATTTAAAAATCTGTTTTATACGCATTCAATTTTACATAAAATTTTAAAATATGTTTCATACTGAGTCAAATTTAAAAGAATTAAACTATTTCTTTTAAAAATTTTTAGATCTGTTTCATAGGATACCAAATTCAAATGAATTAAATATGAACTTGTCTTAAAATTTTCAAATGTGTTTCGTACCCAGCCAGGTTGAAATAAATTTACCAATATTGTATTAAAATTATAAAATGTTTCATACCTATTTAGGTTCAATTAAATTGAACTATCCTGTTTTAAACATTTAAATGAATTAAACTATCTTGCCTTATTGAAAATGTATATATATAGCCTATATACATCCCAAATAATATTTCTAGTGAAACAAAGTAAATTATCATAAAATAAAATAAATACGAACCGCAGATACATTTTTGAAATATTTGTTCCAGAATTTAAAAAATCTCCAAAGAATAACTCAATGTATAAAAACGCTGTCATCGAAATTTATTTGAGAAGAATTTTCGAGAAAAAAAAATAGTGAAAGTTTTTGGATGCAAGAGATTTAAATTGCTTCAATATTCAGTAATGTCAAAGTTTATTTACATGTTATTACCTTTGACCTATCACCTAGGAAAATAAACATGGGTTCTTTTTCGAAAGCTTTTAGTGTTCAGCAAAAACCCCGAATTTACTTTTGCTTCATCGAAGGTTTTCGAGGGAAACCTGAATTTCCCTTTAATCACTTCTTCTTTCAAAAGAGTTTTCTTCGAGTTGACATTTACGTACAATCGAAGATCTAATATTGATTTTTTTAACTTTTAAATGTCACACGAAACTTTACGAACGGATTTCTGTTCAGTGGAAATAACACTTAACATGCACAAATAATTCTTTTATGAATGAAAAATCAAATACCCGGGACAGCAGCATAAAGTTTTTGCATGGCTACAAACTTTCAAAAGATTTTAACAGTTTTTTTTATTCTGAGGAAAAGTTTGTAAAATGCATTTTAGAAATGTTTTTCAATATCACCTGTGCGACCTTTAAACAGGTGAATTCTGATGAAATACTAATCTAAAGTTTGCGTATTATTATTAAATACTGAATATAAATCTTTCTAAAAGGTCAAAACTTTGTAAACAGACTGTGATCGATTTTTAGAGTACTCAGTAGTCAAAAGACAGTTGTTAAAAGTTTGTAAAGCCATTTAAGTTTCAAATATCAAAATATTACAAAATAAATAGAATTTGACACAAGAAAATTTTGTCTCATGGTACGTTGGTTGGATGGTAACATGTTGAAAATTCAGTCCCGTGGCATATTATTTCTAATAATTTTTATAAATTTATATAGGTGCAGAGTGATACAGAATAATTATAGTTTACAAAAATATAAAATTTATTAATAAATCTCACTTTGTTGAAGTTCTATGCAGAAAGTGTCAGAAAAATTTCAAATTTTTGAAAAAAGATTTTCCTTTATGCTTTGTGAAAAATCTTTTTTTAAAGAAGTAAATTCAGCAAAACTAATTAAATGAAAACAGGAAACAATACCTGAACAACATACAGAATGTATTGTATGTATTTATGTGTCGTAATTATCATGTTCGTTCGACATTTAGATTGAAGTTTTTAGCTTATTTCTTTCTAATTCTGTCACTTTACATAGACATCTATTCAGGTATGTATAAATGTTTGTATACGTATATATGCATGTAATGTCGTGATCCAGAGTTCTTGATAATAATAATTTTATTAACTCATAGTTCTATGTGCAACTTGAGCCACTTTCATTGTTCGTGGCGGAGACACAAGTAGAGTGTGTGTTCACAGTTCCATGTCCACCCGCTGACTGATTCTTACCTGTTTGCAAATTCATGAAATCCTTCCAAAATGCTTCCGCCTGACCGGATGATCCGAGCGTGGGTCTTTTTCATTTATTTTATTATTATAAAAGAGTTCGGGTTTTAAAATCGTTTTTATCTCGAGTAATTCCCAACTACTCCTTTCTTAGAATTGACATGCATATCTATAGATGTACATATATAAGAACATTTCTATAAATATATATGTATCGATATATAAATACGCTTGTATACATATGTATGTAACACGGCGAAGAAGAATCCGCAAGTTATACAAAATAAAGAGAAAGTTTAGCCTTTATTCTTTTTAGTTTCTCGGTCTTTTAAGGCACGGAGAATCTTAAATGTGCAGCAGTCGAGGTACATTAAAGGGAAAAACGCGTTCCTAGGAAACTTTATTTTAAGAGATCAGAAATCAGCATGTTTCCCTGAGAAGAGAATGATACTTTGAAACACGTGTGGATTACAGGGTTGATTCCACAGCGAGATGGAGACGAATTCTTTCGCAGAGAAATTTGCTTAGTCAGTGGTATTAACAATCAGACAGGAACTTGAAATCGTTGAAAAAAGCGAATCATTCACCGGAGATAGCTGGAAAAAGTTGCTAGGAGACACTAAATCCAACTCGTCCCAGAGGTTCTTGATAGGGTTCAGGTCTGGGCTCTGGGCAGGCTAGTCCTTTCGATGAAGTCCATTGGCACCATACCAAACCTTAGTTAAACTAGAAACATGCAACTGGCATTGTCGTCCTGTAAGTAACAGGGGTCGAACCCGTAAAACTGCCACGACGTAGGAAGTACATTGGCATCCAAAATAGTGCAGTAGGTATCGGCGTTGAGCTTGCCATGAATGGAGACCAAGGGTCCCAGTCCATACCAGAAGAAACGCCCCCAGACCATAATTCAACATCCGCTGAACTTGACTGTTAGCACAATGCATTCTGGCAGGTGACGGTCTCCAGGCAGACGCCAGACCCAGACCCTGCTATCCGAACGGTGAAGGATGAACCTTGATTCGTCGCTCCAAAGAACTCGTTCGAATCGAGGTTCTTGACCTCTGGACAGCACTGTATCTCCCAGTTTCGTTGGTCTGCCGACTCGGGACACATTCCGACAATCACCGCTCACCTTCCATTTCTTAATCACATAGGCCACTGTCGATTTTGGGTGCTTCAGATCGCTAGATATGTCCCTTAAGGATCGGCCACATTTGATACCCGATAATGATACCTTTCTCGAAATCAGAGAGCTACGAACTGCGCGGCATCTTGCCTGCGACTCATGCCGATGCCGTTTCCTACACGATGTATACCGGTAGGAGGCCGTGACGTACCTCAGGACCGCAGATATCGTCATTTGCATAGCTGTCCAAATACTTATTGGTAGACAGTAGATATTCATATACATAAACACAAGTATATAAATAGGTATTTATATGTTCACATACATATGTATACATGTATACATAAACATGCATGCATACGTATATATGTATATATATAATATACATATATGTATACGTATATATGTATGTATATATAATATACTTATATGTATATATATGTATATATACATACATAAAATATGCATATATAGATGTACAGAGAAATACATACATAGAGGTAATGTCTTGTATATAGTATTTTAGTGTAAATGGAAAATTTCATGAATATAACATAAAACTCATAGAGAGTCTCCTAAACTAGTTACTCCAAACTATTATGGCATAGAAGAAGGTATTAAGTATCAGAACTTTATTCTATCTTTAAGCAAACTACTGCGCAAATATTTTTTCACTCTTAACCGAGTTCTGATGTAAAATACTTGGGTTATTTTACAATTTCATGATAGGTTTTATATCTCGTTATTAATTTAACGTGAGTGTGAAAGAGTTTAAAGTCTTATTATTCCTTGAACTCAACGTTTTCTTTGTTTATATTATAGTATTATGTTATTATATTTGTGAATAATAAGAATATCGCGTGAAATATAAATGTTGTTATAAATAAAATGTACTTTAGTAAATGGATCACAGAAAATAACGTTAAATTTTTTTGTAGTATTTTTCATGTAATTGTTTGAATAAAATATTTCTTTTATAACGTCTTTAAACATATTTAAGCAATTTTTCTCTACTGATGTACTAGTAGAGGTAAAAAGAGGGTCATAATTTTTATTTTAATTTTATAAGAAAAGGGAATTTTTTTAAACATTTTAATGTTTTAAAACAAAGGAGACAATAGTAATAATAATTATTGTTATTATTATTATTATTATTATTATTATTACTTGTTGTAGTATTAAAAGTAGTAGGTGCAAATGATTTCAATAAAATTCATTTTATTAGTTAAAAAAAGAAGAAATATTTTAAGTTACTTGAACGTCTTAAAACAGAGATGACAATAATAACAATAAATTGATTAAAAGATGTTAATGAAAATATTTTATGAGTATTAAAAGCAAAAGAAAATATTTTAAGGTAATTTGATATCTTAAAACTGAGTGGAAAATAATAATAATAATATTAGTTGCTCAAATGATGTCAATAAAAAAAGTTTTTTAAATTTTCAAAATGAAGGAAAATATTTTAAAGCATTTTAATGTCTTAAACAGAGATAATAATAATAATAATAATAATAATAATAATAATAATAATAATAATAATAATAATAATAATTATAATATTATTCTTATTATTATGATAGCTATAATTTTATATTAATAATAATAATAATAATAATAATAATAATAATAATATTAATTTATTAAAAAAGATATTAAAAAAAGTTTCATGAATATTAGAAGCAAATAAAAACATTTTAGGATATTTAAATGCCTTAAAACAGAGAATAATAATAATAATAATAATTATAATAATATAATTTGCTCAAAAGATGTCGGTAAATTATTTTTGAATTTGAAAAGAAAAGGAAATTTTTATTAAGGAATAAGAATGTCTTAAAATACAGATGTCAATAATAATAATAATATAAATTGCTCAAAAGCCGTTTCAATTTGGTTGATGTTTAATAATTCCTTAAATTTGCAAATTTATATCAAGAAATTTTCAAGTACATGTATTGTACACAAAACTTATCGAACTTATCAAAAACTGTTTCGGATAGAGTTAGTTCTTTAAATTGAAATTTCATGAAAAGGAAACCTTGAAAGAGACTTTAGAGTATTAGAATGTCTAAAAACAAAAAGAACAGTAATAACAATAATAGTATAAGTTGCTCGAAGGAATTTAATAATAAAAGTTTTGTCAATTTTGGATACAATGGAAAGTATTTTAAGGTATTTGAATTTAAAACAATCAAAAATGACAATAATAATAATAATAATAAGTTGCACAAAACATGTTAATAAAATATTTTTCGTTGCTTTAAAAATTCATGAATTTTTTTTTATTTCTAAAGTATTTAAATACCATTTAACAGAGATGTGAATGATAAAAAATAACAGAAATTGTTTAAAAGATGTTAATAAATATAAGTTATATGATTAAGTTTTATGAATTTTTTTTAGCTTTTAAAAAGCAAAAGAAAATATTTTAATTATTATTTATTTTAAAGTATTCGGATCTCTTAAACTGAGACATCAATAGTGATAATATTAAGAATAATAATATATATTGCTCATTAAAGCCCTCGAGATTCAGTCCATTTTTATTGATATTTCCTGATTTGATTTCATGCAATTTTCGAGTACACCAATTTATTGTAGTTAACTAGTAACGTATTGAGATCTTTTTTGAATAGATTCCTTTGATCTAAAATTCACTGATTATACCATGCATTTTAAACCTAGCAATTACTTAGCAATACAGATAAAACATGCAATTAAAATAATTATGATATCCAATTATGATTTCGATCGAGTTAAAATCTGATGTCCTGCACTGATTAAAGCCTTATAACGATCGAATGTTCAGCTTCTCAAAGACAACAGAAATGACGTTAATTTCGTCATCCCCCGAAAAGCCTTGTCAATAATGAATATTTCGTCCCTCGATCTACGTTATTTATCTCTGGAACCGCGCTGTGAAAAGGGATTTAATGGACTCCGTCAAAATCAGGTGAAGAAACATGAAACATTTGATTGGAGGACATGCATTTAATATTCCTTATCTCTACGCGATCGGAATCCCAAATCGTGTATTATCGCTCATGTCCACCCTCTTTCCGGTGACTAATTGAAAATCACGGGAGAGGAAATTAAACCTGCAAATCGGGATTCGATTTAAGTTCGAAATTATTCCGTTCGCGGGGTGTTGGAGGCCTCTTTAAATATTTGCCGCTAGATTAGCGCGTAAGGACGTCTGCGGGTTAAAAGTTTAATGCATCCAGTAGATACTCGAGAGGCTGTGAAGACATTCAACATAATGAAGGGACCACGTCACTTATAAACCAGCGAAAATTCGTTTTTTTAGAAACTGTTACATTTGTAAAATCGTTAAGCATTTATGAATCATGTTAAAAAAAACAGTATTTAAATATTCGATTTAGAAAATGTAAAACGATACAATCTGTGCATTTAATATCATAGATTTAAAAGCTATGATATTAACTGCAAAAACTGTATAGTTTTAACAAAAAAGAACTATGCAATAACTTTGAATGTATGTAAACGAAACTGTTTGCCAAAATTGCAGGAACATGCTTATGGATACATTTTTGGCAATCCGATAACAATTAAAAAAGACACGATAAGGATAAAAATAACAAAAATACCTTCTATTCAAAGTTGATTAACCCTTTCGTGGGCAGTCGGAAGATAACATCCCACCTACACGATTTTACAAAATACACCTGTGGGAAGCGCAAAACCCATTCTAATATATTGGTCTTGTTATTGAAGACTGATTCCCGCCTCGGTTTTGAGCTGTCATCAATTGTTCCATCGATTAAATAAAATGAGCAGCTCTCTTTTGAAAGTTTGGAAACGTGGAATCAGAAATAAATGGCCCACGAAAGGGTTAAATGTACTTTCATAACTACTAAAAAATAGACGGCTCGTTACTTTATCTTATAATTTAAATACAATATAATATCAATTGTTTATTTATATGAAGTTTATATATATATATATATATATCATTCTTTTCCAGATAAAGTTTGATATTTCTACAATAACTCAGTTTCGTGGGTAAGTTATGTTAAATTAATTTTACTGCCAATGTAAAAAAAGAAAAAATCCTATAAAAACAAATATATTTTTTTCTAATTCTCAGTTGCTAATTCTGAGTATTAGAATGATTTTATTGTATAAAAACATCATAAAAGCTATCCCTAAACCAGAGTTGTATCAGGAACTAAAATAAAATTGCTTAACACTTGGCATGCGGGTATACATCATAGCCCACTTACGCGTGCAGCGGACGTTTTTTCGTGAATCGCGCGAAAGTTCAGTTATTCAGAAAAATCGCAGTCCACCGAAAACTACTTTGTTTTTCGGAACGAAACTGTTTTTTATTTGACACTTTAATATATACTGTATGATTATTTAACAAAAACAAAAGCAATATTTTTAGGAAATCACAAAAATACACGATTTTTAAAATGAAAGTCCGATCCTCTGTCAGCGCCTATTTCTTCATCACTCTCTTTGTCACGACGGCTCATTTTAACCATTTTGTTTTCAACCATAAAAAAACCAAGCTTCCAATGGACAAAACACGACTCGTACGTTCTGGAGCTGGGAATTCGATGGAAGACGAAATAATGCAAAAAAGACGGAGTCACACGACGATCCTAACTTGTAAAGAGAAAAAATGCAATACGCATATAATGTCACACATACATATAATTATACGTATTTAGTAATACGTATTTCTACGTGATCCGCATCCAGTGACAGACTGCAAAAAAAGTAAAAATACGTTCCCCGCACTGGAAGTGGTATGGAATTTTATAATTATGTGCAGTTAAGAAAAGAAAATTTAGTTTATCTTTACTAGAATGATTGTAAATGATATAAAGGAACATATCACCTTGAGCAACTAAGATTTTTCTTTTATTTTCGCGTTATCAAATCTTTTTTATAATTATTATCACAAATACATAATATTTTCAGCAACTGTTCTGTAATTCTATTTCATTAGTTTTACCGAATTTGACTAACTTTTTAAAGAAAGAGAAAAGTGAGAGTGTGTTTCAAAAACTTTATCATTTTTCCGACACACTGTGAGCAGATATAAAACAATACAAAGTCAGGTTCATTAATAATTTTTGCTGCAATGTAAACAAAATATATTAGGTATCATTCTCCACCGATTTAAATTTTTAAGTATCAGGAATAGGACCCCGAGGGATTGAATTTTCAAAATTGCTGAAATATCGTTATAATATCCAATTTGAAATATTATAAATACTAAATGAAATAAACAACAATGAGAAAAGTAGGTGTGAAAATAATGTTACGTTGACCTATTGTTTCAGAAAGAAGAAATTTAAACTCATTTAAAAACACATGAACAAATATGTCTTGATTAAATAATTTTTATACAATTAAATAAATGCCTGAGGAATACAACTAGAATGCAACTTATCATTTGTAGAGAGAGGAGACTCCTCAGATTTCTACGTCTGTGTCGCAATCATGTCGTCGTTTTTTTTCTGTTTACTCGTGTCGCTCTAAAAAGTCTATCCTGCAAGCAGCGGATGCCAGCAGCGTCCACCCTCTTCTTTCCTCTGGTAACAACCTTGTCCTCTAAAAAAAAATCCAACTACCTCGTGGAAAAAAACAGGGGTCCACTCTATAACGGTTGGGGGTCAGAGTCCCCCAATCCAAAGGACCTTTCTATTGCTTGGGAGAAGTCCGAAGTTTTTGTCTAGTTCAGACCGGTCCTGGTCTGTTTGCCTTTGTCGATGGCTTACGGGAAGAGGCAAAACAAGCGTTGAAGCACCGAATGTAATTTATAGTTACAGTAGGTTGAGTTCCATTATAGATCTATATAAGATGTTTATTATGAAAGTTGAAAATCTATGCATTTGAAATTGATGTGTACAAATGTTTTGTGTTCACAGCGCACTCAAGTGGCAAAAACATCATATTCATTAAAATACAGTAGAACCTCAGTATAACGACACCCTGTGGGAATAACATCATAGGATGGTTTTAACGAAAGGTTCTTGTAACGAATTGGAAAAAATTTAAAAAAATTGAGCAAAGAAATGATGCTACAGTACATACCTAGAGAACACTTCTATTTATTTGTATTTCCATGACTGAATTTTTGAAAAAAAGTCTTCGATGGACGCCCGTTTCAAGTTCATTTGGGCATTTTTCACTATCACTGATTCCATATCAGTTAGATTTCGAAGGAAATCTTCAGAATTCGATTGTCCTTCAAAATAGGGACGCAAGGCATTAATTGCATTAAAAGCTTCTTTTTCATTCACTTTTTCAAAAGCTTCGACGATTTCTTCTCCGTCGTAGGAATAGCAGATTTCTTCATTTTCCGGCGATACGGGCAATAAAATCGTCCTCGTTCAAATTTTCTTCGAAGCACTGTAAAGTTTCGTCTACCGCAACAAACTCATCAATAGGCAATTGAAGTTTCGGAAATTTGACACTGAGGAGCTGTGTCATTTGATTACTGTCTGGAGTGTCATCTAGAAGAGCACCGGGCGATAAGGGTTACGGCAACGGTCGGAATTCAGCTGACTGATTTCCCAACTCTTTCTGAAATTCTTCTTTCGTCTTAAAGCCGACATGACTACACCAATGTGCTATTGTGTTTTGCGGAACATCATTCCATGCTGATTTGGCTAGGACATCGATGTCGTACGTCTTCTTGTTTTCCATAGTGGAAATCATTCTTCTGTATATCATTTTTCGATAGTTGGATTTCAAGCAAGGGATAACTGACTCCCTGATGAAATATTGCGGTGACATTAGGAGGGAGAAATTCCTGTTTTATGGCTTTTAAATTGTCGATTTCGGGATAAGCAGTGCAGTTGTCAACAATCAGCAAAATCTTCCTTTTACTTGCAGCCATCTTATCCATTATGGTAAAATAATTGGGACTTTTTAAGATGGTCGTTCTAACGAAAGGGTCGTTGTATCGTAGGGTCGTTAAAAGCTTTGATATTAAATGCAAATATTGTATAGTATTACAGGTTCTAAATTAAATATTTTAATGGGGTTTATTTTTAAAACAAACTCTATTGATTCCGAAATATCCATAGATTTTAACAAAATATAAAAATTAAAAATCGAAATTTCGAAGGTTTAAAGCTAACTTGAACCATTTAACTGTTCTTAGAGAATTCTACCTTTTTTACAGATAATATATTTGATATTTCTTTTCATAATATTTCAAAACACGGAAGTTCTGTAGGATGCAAATTCTGGATCGATAAGTATGTAGGCAAAGGAATACATTTATTGGCAGGTTATGTATCGATCCACCCGCATAAATCTTAATTTCGAGATTGCTTTTGCTTCGTAATTGTTTCATTTATATTAATGTGGAGCCAATGGCAACATCGCACAGGGTATTACGGAAAGAATCCCTACAGCTTCTGAGATATTCTTGGCATTAATAACAAATACAGATATGAATTGTTTGTGCATTTCGCGAAAATCGCTAAGAGTCGTTCCAAACTTCTACAAATACTTTTCGTGATACTTTAACAGAAATTGTTCGAAATACACGTAAAGCAAAAACAAAATTATAATTTATTTAGATTTTCCTACCCAATGAATTTATCTTTCGTGAGAAATGAATAACTCTGAACATTGGGTATACCGCTATAAAAATATTTATATTGAAATCCTTTATATCAGCGTTACTTATATCATCTCGTTTATAATTTATCGCCAGCATTTAACGAATTGGGATCATTTTATAGGGAGAGGGTCGTCCAGTACAATAACAGTACACTGAATGTAACGAGATTTGATTTTAAAATAGATAATCAAATCTTAACATATTCTTTCACTTTTCATGAATACACTCTTAGAGGAAATTTTGGTTTATTTACCCCATAATTACTGTGTTTGTACCGAGACTAAAGGCTCTGAACACATCAATCCTAATTTGGAGTCCCAATCTTCCATCGATATTAACAAATACAATATACATTCCTGTCCTTTTTTAAATCTTTTTTAACATCTGCTTTAGATTTTGCTTTTAGTTCATCTTATATCGATAACTTCATATGGGTGTGTGCATATATGTATTATATATATGTAACATATTCAGGAGTTCTTCGCCAATCACAATAATTATAAAATAGTCGTAGCCAGCATATTTTTATTTTACATTGAGAAGTACGTACAACCTTCTTAGGCCTTTCGGCCGAACTCCACATTCCATCATATAATGGAATGTCGTCTCTCGCCCTGTCACGTGACCATTAAAACCAGAAACACAACGACCCCACTCTCCTAATTTGGAAGCCCGACCATCTTTAATTTTTACTGTTATATATATATATATATATATATATATATATATATATATATATATATAATGTGTGTGGCACCTGCTGTTTGAATTGTTATTGATTTAGCCTTGCCGTGGTTAGGTCACAGTGCTGGAACGACAAATGCCCGCCTTCTCTGAAGAATGATACAGACACGGTCTCAAGGTCGAACTCGTGTTCGAAGCCAATTGCAGATGCCTGTTTAGCAGAAAATTGAATCTAGAACATAATATAAAATGAACTTAAACACTGTGTAAGTATTAGCCTATACATCAAATATATAATATACAAGGAATTTAAAAATCCAATCACGAACGAGCAAAAACCTGTAAAGTAGTGTTTCTGTCCAAGCTTCTTTTGCTTACATGATCTCTACGGCGTCTTCCCTTCATCTTGTGTCTATAATCTTTTCCGGAGGGTTACGGGATCAGTGCTCGGCCCGATCAAAGATACGCCGATTTCCTTTTCTCGTGGCTTCCCTCTCAAATAAAGCTACATTCACCATCCAGTCACATGAACGTGACCACCTAGTAAAATTCAAAAAGACTCAATTTCACAGAATGGACTGTTGCGAGACGTGAAAGAAGAGATTCTATTAGGTTCACTGGGATGTTGAATTAGTGTTGTGTCCAGCAACGCCGGGTTTTGCGGGTGAGGACCCGTGGTGCTGTAACGTTACAGGATCTCAGGTGGCGTGTATGTATCGAAGTGGTTATGACACGACGTACAGCTTTGAATAATAACAGCGTTTATTCTTGATTAAATAGAAGGTAGTACAAATTTTCCGAATGGAAATCACACGGCTAATGTGAGCTGGTGTGAAACCTAAAAGTCCCAGGTTCGAGGCGAACCTAAAAAAACAATCTGTGGTCAGGTGCCGACAGATACCGTACAGGGGTACAACTGGAACTCCTTGAGTTCCACACAAAACTGGAGAAAAGCTCTCCAAAAAACCAACTGCAACAAGTCGAAGCCTCCGCTCGTTCTCGTTCTAGGAACTCTCCGGCGGACAACTCTCATCGCCTGACGTCACCATTCGCCTCTTTTCGTTTTTCTTTCCCTCTGAGCTGTTCTGTTAGCCTCCGATTTGTTCTTTCGTTGGCGCCTCACAGTCTGACATTGCGGCATCGCGTCCAACCTTCCAATCACCTCGGACTTATCAAGGCGTGGTCGAAGCGAAAACCCTTTGTAGTATAGTGTCAAAAAGCCAGACAGAAAATCGCCTTGGTCTGGGCTTAAAAAAAAACCTCTTTGTGAAGCCAATGGAATGTAGCGACGTCACAGTGCTAACAAACAGATGGGGGTGGTTTTACTGATTCTCGATTGGATTCAATTCCGGCTGACCAAAGGAGTGCGGTAAACTCCTCCTGGGTCTCTTCGTACAGCACAAGTGCACTGCGAGCTTTATGATACTTCGCACTGTCCTGCTGGTAGATGAGAAAAAACAATTCGCATGTAGGGGTGGACATGGACCGCTGGGATAGATGCCTTTCACAGTGCCCACATGAATAGGATGGACTTTTTTACGCATGAACCAGGTGCATATTCTAAGGGTTCGTTCTATTGCTTCTGGTGTAGGCTTTCCTAGACACGGGGGAGGAGTAACAACATCAATAATCATGTTCATTACTTTAGTCTGTAGTTAAAAAATCATTGTAGCATCATTCTTTTCAAACTGTGTACAATGTCCGAAAATATAAGATGCTGTCTTTTGTAACAAAATTATATGGGTCCTAATCTATGGGTCCACATACGTTTTTATCCATTTGAAATAGTACTGAAGTATTAAGTTACAACTTACACTACCCTGTTCTATACAAAATAGATCTTAACTCTTCAAACCATAACTGTCCAAATAAATGTTAATACTCGTATAATGTTACATTTTATTCCCGTGTGCCATAATATATTTATCTTAATTTAAATAAACAAAAAGTATTTATGATTTTATGCCGTTTCTAAGATTTTACTTTAATTCTTTAAATATTTCACGTCTATAAAAATACTTTACATCATAAAAGTGGAAATTTACGATACAAAGCTTTCAGTTCATACTCTTCGAGTTTAACCGGTATTAACATAATTCGTTTCCATTTCCACCCCACCCCTTTCCTTTAAGATCAAAAGAGGAATCGAAATTATTTTCTAACCAAAACTAAAATAGAAATTTTATTCGTTATATTTTTTTGTGTATGAGAAATGGCTTTCTCCCGAGCAGTCGATAGAAATATAACTTACTAGACTTTTCACTCTATATATTGCAATAAAAATAGTTATATTACTTAAAGTATCAAAATATACTTGCATACTTACGAATGGCGAAACATATGCATTTGAATTATATAACGGAAATACGGCGACAGTGTATTTGCATTCATCTATTAGTAAACCTGAAACAGTATAATCCTATTAAGGTATAACCGCATATTGGGAAAATGTACTTTTATTTATCATTTTATGTATGTATAATTTTAAATGATTTCGTAAGAAAATTGATGTGGTAAGAAATTTCTCTAGAAAATGTTTCGGTATCATTCAATAACATTTTCTCAATATATACAGTGTTTCCCATCAAGGCCGCATAAAA
>JAGEOH010000030.1:95000-102500 GCA_032207245.1 Pardosa pseudoannulata
AATACTTTTAGATTCGATTTCTGTTACGAAAATTTATGCGGCGAGCATAAATTGAAAATAAGTTGACTTGAATCGTAAGAAATATGGCACTTCATATCCATTCTGTAACAGATAAGTCATTTGCATTCTCATTGTGAATGGGATACTGATTTTCTAAAAGGTTTTCTTTTCGGAGCAGAAACGCTTCTTCATTTTTTTCAAGGTGTGCAGCGATAGTCGGCAGACGGAGCATTTTGATTGGCAGTTGCCTCCACCATACGTTTCGTTACGGTAAAATTTTACTTTTAATGCTACAGGTTTGTGGAAATGAATTTAACCAAAGTGCGTTTATGAAATCGGTTTATTGAATCGTCTCTCTCGCTTTGTTTCTGAGTGAGTCACGTGACCTTCAATTGCTTTAACAGTATATTCGCTTGAGTACCGGTAATAACTAAAACCGTGTACTGGGTCAAGCTGTTTCCGAATCGCACGAGTCCATGTTTTGATTCTTAACCCTTAATTTATCTAAGTCCGCTACACCGGACTTGTGTATTTATAAATACTCTGTAATATAATTGTCAGTGTTCGCCACAGAGGATATGAATTATCACAAAAATGGAAAATGATATAATTTTTTTGCATATTTTACAGAAATCCTAATGTCTATACACACATGGGAAAATAACAGAAATTAAAAATTATTTCAAAAAACATCTTGTCATATTAAGGGTTAAACTGCTCTGTATTTTTGCGCTTTGAAATATATTCATTGTTAGACATTAAGCTTTTATAATAATTGATAAAAAAATAAGAACATATTACAATACCGAAATGTATATGAATTTGGAAAAATATAGAGTCAACTTTAATGGAATGATTGAGTTTCTTATCTGTCCAGTTCTGTTACGCGGTTCGGGTAACTTTCTTATATATTTGTTACACATATTCTACATTCAGTATTTCAAACAAAAATCTGCAATTTTGTTTCCACGTTTGGAAACTTAGAAATGAACCCATAGACTCACATTCTTCAATGTTGCTTTTTCATGCGTATAAAAATAAGAAGAGATAAAAAATTTGGTTGGAACCTCCAGTGTTTAAGGAAGAAGCATGCTTGGTCCTTAGTTTGTCTATCCACTGAATAGATGATAGATTGAGTCGTTCTTACCGAGCCAGGAGATGAAATTGCTACCCCTGACGCCACTGTTATTCTATATTATACATTAATAATACTATGTATAATATATATATATATATGTGTGTGTGTGTGTGTGTGTGTGTGTGTGTAATCCTTAAATTATAAAACTGCTCTACAAGAACAAAGCTAAATAGCTAGTAGTACTAAAAATGCAGTCTGTTCACATTGAAGAGAACGGCACATGTTTAATTAAGACTTTATTTCAGAGATGATAAAACGGACATCTTTAGTACTCAACGACAGACAAGAGAAAGACACAAAAATCACTCTGCTCGAACAGAGGGGCATTCAAGAGCCAAGACAAAGAATTTTCCCACTTGTTCAGGGAATTTAAGTGTAAGATCAGGAAAAACAAATAGCCATTGGCCGGCGACAGCTGGGAAACCGGCTGAATAGACAGAAAATAGACATCTTTAGAATAGAAAGCTTTGGGAAGAATTTTAAGTCGAAGACACTCCTTGGATTAAGACATTTTGGGGCTGGGAAAGAGATAAGGAGTTTGAATGGGAGGAGGAGGAGGTTTTTAAAGCAATATTATAGTTGAATAATTTTTATATATTACATATACATATACATATATATATATATATATATATATATGTATATGTAATATATATATATATATATATATATATATATATATATATATATATATATTATAATAAGTGATAGCATAAAATAAATTTGTATTTCAAAAAATTATGAATCATTGCATAGTAATTTCGAATAGATAGATAGAGAAATCGGCATTTTTGACATTTCAGTGTTATTTCAGTGTATATATTATTTTTTAAGGACAAGTGACATCTTGACCTTTTCACTCAAAACAGAATAGATGCACGAGTTAAATAATTAAATTTTATTATTGTGCTGCACGATATCTTAACACATTTTGTGCGATTACATTTCACGGCAAAATTGTACCGGGAGAGCGTCAATTTAGTTATTCAGTTAAATCTCAGTAGATCGAAAATGATTTTCTTTTTTAACTAACTTCTCGTATTTTATATTGAAGTATATAAACAAATATATAAATAGAAATATATAAATAACAACCATAAGATTTTTGTAAACCAAAAATATATTTTTCAGTGGATAAATTTATAATAGTATCGTAAATGTGAAATAACAAATAGAAATAGTAGTATATAGTTTTAATTTTTTGAATTATGTTATATATAAACATTTTTACATTATAAAAAATGAAAATAGCAATACTAAAACTAAAAATGTACAAACTAGTTTTATTTGTCTCAATTTTTCCAGATTCTATGTAATAGACAAGAACATTCGGCTTCGTTTTCCTATTTATACCGTTATTTTTGTATCCACAAACCAACACTATCCCGTACACTAACCCGTACTAGTACGTGACCCACGCTCTATTATCAATCGTTAAAAAACGTACTAGTACTGGTCCCGCATACAATGTGTTAATGTCTCAGAGGCTTCAAAGAATTCACACTGAAGCACATGAAATGACCAGATGCAATCGCACTTAAAAGCCAAACCTTTAAAAAAACGGTTTCGGGATTTTCACATTTTCAAAGGCTTTGCACAATTTTGAATACTCTAGAACAAGGATGGGCAAACTACAGCCCGCCGGAAGGTTTTATCCGGCCCCCGGATAGAATTTTAAGTGGCCGGTCTGAGGCAAATTAAAAGAAATATATATTTATACATCATATATCCATCTCCTTTTCTACTTTGCTTAAATATTACATCAGAAATTTATTCTCTCGCGCTCAGAAGATCGGCGGTCTATTTGCCTCTTATATGTAAACAAGTGTTTACGACTTTGAACCTTAGAAAGAATCATTTCAGAAGTAGATTGACATATCAGCATTTAGCATCGTTCCATAAAATCGGTACATCTCAATTCGAATCTCAGTATAAGGAAAATGAAATCAAAAATGAAATCAAATTTCATTCATCTCATGAACGTATTTAAACCGTTAGATACTTGTATATTGTTTTTAAAATTTTAGAAAAATTTATCTTGGTACGGCAAATTTATTTTCTTTCTATTTTTGGCCCGCGGCCGAAAAAGTGTGTCCATCCCTGCTCTAAAACAAACTTCCTCGAAATATTCGAATAAGAACCAGCGAGAACTAAGCAGTATTTGCATTTAAGACATACAAAAATTGAATTAATTTAAATTAATATAAAGGAAAGGCATCAAGATTCGAAAATTCAGAACCAGAAGTACACCTACGGTTATTACGGAAACGGTTAATTTAGAATAAATTGCAGTTGTGTGCGTAACTGGACAGCTTTAAACTCATTTAATATATTTTTATTCAGAGAGCACCTAGACATAAGGGCCCCTACGACTGGACTTATTGGGGAATCAAATTTTGCACTTGATATAATTTAATTCTCGAAAACCTGTACTAAAGACTCTGTTAACTTTTAAACTAAAGGAAACAAACCTTGAGACTTATAAAAATAAATTCCATACTTGTTAAATATTCATCTGAATTTTTAATGAAATTTTAATTCACCTATACGGTAGTTGCAGAAAAGTCTCCAATTTTACTGATTGTGAGCTATTTAATAAGTTGCATAATTAATTATAGCATTTTCCTGTTCGTTTCGAGATAACGTCGCTTTAAAATAAGTTCCCCTTTCATTCGCGCGTTGGTTTAATTAAAAGTTTGAGCTATGCTGGAATTTCACTTTAAAGATATAATTATCAGGTATGTTTAAGTTTGTAAAATTCTTCTGCAAAGTCCAGATTTAGGTAAGATGAGGATATTTTAGAGGTTTTAGCACAACTCTAAGTACAGATTATGGAAATGTCCGTAAGACAGCCGCAAAAATGTATATGTCAGACGGGATTTTATTTATTACAAACAAGAATGTACATTTAAGAGAGCATTTAGTAAAATTGTTGAAAAATTCGATTTTTTTAGTTTTATATTTTTTAAATTTCGGGATTTTTCTGAATCGTTTAAAATACACCCCATTTCTAATATCCGATACAGAACTTGAAAATGTTTAAAAGCTTTTCATTAAAAACAAAGCTTTTGATGGAAATATTTAAACTGTAAATGAATTTTTCTGAAATCGGTGTTTTTTCAACTTGCGATCACATCAATAAAACTGTGTTGCAACTATTTTCAAATTTTCACAGTTAACGCATTATAAACCTAAGACGAACTTTAGCTACTTTTTGTTATAGTTTATTTCATTTACTGTTCATAGTTTTGAAATTGAATTTTAAACATTATTTTAGCTTTTTTGAAAATGCAATGCCTTTTTGTAATATTTTTGATACTTTTAAAAACGTTAAATACAGGAAGAATGATGAATTATTGCTCACAAAATAGCCATTGTTATTAACTAGCATATAGCCCGTCCTATGCCGGAATCAGTGAAATATTTAATTTTCCAGAATTGTAAAGTACCCTATGAGTCTAGTAAAAAGGATGGTTTGTTATTTGGCTGAGAATTATCTGGTACGAGCTGAATTATTTGATCATCTTCATACTCCTCTAAAGTCTTCCGATAATGTGAATGCAGTTTAGAATCGCGTTGAATTTATTTTGAAAGATAATTCAAAGTTTTCTTAGGAACGTCTAGTTCTTTTTAATTTTTTCCCAGAGTAATTAATGGAAGTAAAGGAATGAAATTATCAATTCTACTACATCATGGAGGTTGATATAATTGGTTGTTAATACCGCCGATAAAATTTTCATTAAATAATCGATAATTCAATTTAAAATTATCACATATGTATCTAATCTATTATTTAATTTTTATATAAAAGAAAATTATTTACGTAATATCTAAGTTCATTAATAAAACGCATGAAAATAATGCAGACGATATTTAAATAATCCCCTATATAATAATAGCCTAAGGTGTCTGTCGGCAAATTTTTTAAGCGGTTGTACCTGGAATGGATTCCTCGGCTAAGGGCAGGCGATTAAATTTATCAATTTATTCACGTAATAAATAGGTAAAAATAACATTTTTTTTCTAGCATTATGACGTCATTCCTTTAACCATCTCATATAATCATTTCTTGTTTTAAATTATTTAAATATCGCGTGCATTATTTTCATACGTTTTATCGCTGAACTTACATATTAAGCAAATAATTTTCTTTTATATTTGACTTAAATAATAGATTAAGTATATAAGTGATAATTTTAAATTCAATCATCGATTATTTTTTGTTGTAATGAAAATTTTATCATCGGTATTAACAATAAATTCTTTTCATATAAGTCGAGAACTACTAAATATCTAACTTTTAATTTATATGTATTTGGAAATTAAGAAGTTTGTTTGTTTGTTATACATAACCACACGGTTTGACTAAATGAATTCCATGTGATTCTAAACTGCATTACAGGATCGGGAGACTCTAGAGGAGTATGACGATAAATAAACTATTGAGAGTGAACCAGATAATTCTCAGCCAAAAAACAAACCATTTTATTACCTGCCTCATTGGGTACTTAACAGTTCTGGAATAATAAAAATTTTACTGATCCCGTCATATGATGGGCTATATGCTAGTTTGAAATAAGAAATGAAAACATGAGACGGTTAAAAGAATGACGTCATAATGCTAGAAAAGAAGTTAATTTTATCTACTTATAATGTAATAAATGGATGAATTTAATCACCAGCTCTTAACCGGGGAAAATAGGCCTTGAAATGATGGCATTAAACGATCAAAAAGGTTTTATTAGTTTTGCTAACCTTAACTCATCTAGAATCAAATGAATGTCTCTATCTATTCCAGGTCCAACCGCTTCATAAATTTGAGGACAGACGGACAGAAAACTTAGGCTATTATTATATAGGGGATGGAACTTACTTTGTATTGTCGAAAGCGTGCTCAGAGTTTATCAGAAAAGTCTTTAAGTATTTGAAACGAATTCTCACTTTTTACTAAACAAAGTAAATACGGAAATACTCGAATGAGAACAATCTTTGCATTTAGTATCATAGTTTTAAGGTAACCGTTAATAACTTAAATTTATTTTAGTAAAAATTGTGTTTTTTTTCAACTGGGGCGCTGTAGATAAATAACTATTATGTGTATGATTTCAAATTTCCCCAGTCAATGAATTATAGACCTGCGATGAAGCTCTACTTACCTTTTTCATGTTTTTTTTTATATTATACAGAATTTAAAGTACTTGAAATAGAAATTTTAAATATTATTTTGGATTTTTAAATATTTCATCCCCTGGTGTCCTATTTCAGAAATATGGAAAATATTAAATAGGTGGAGAATGATACCTGATAATGATTGTTTACAAAAAAAGCGGAAATAACGAGGCGAATAATTATGAGAAGGGTAAAGAAAAAAAAAAAGTCAGCGAGCACTCCTTTTCATTTTGAGATTTTGTGTCTGAGAAATGAAAGAATGAGAAGAGTGGAAAGGAGAATTTCGAATGTAATAATTTTGATATAGTACACACGCACGCACGCACGCACGCACAATCCATTTTTTTATAATACTCCTTCCCAAGGAGAAAGCTCAACAGCTAGCAATAATAAAAATGCAGTCGGGCCGACATTGAAGAGAACGCAGAAGTCTAATTTAAACTTTATTCCAGAGCGGCAACAACGCACATCTAATCTTCTGGACAACATATAACCAAACGCCACAGAGTTCACTCTGATCGGACTGAGGTGCACCCAAGAGCGATGACCAAAAAGAATTTTCCCAAGGTAAAAAACAACTTAATAAGCAAAATTAAATGCAGTATCAGCAAAACGCGAAATCATGTTTGACCAAGACCTGGGAAACTGCTGTATAAACAGAAAATTTACAGTTATATGACAGAAAGGAATGCTAAGCAAAAAATATTTCGTTGATTAATCCATTTAGAGGCTGGAAATAGATTAAAATGAATTAAAATGGGAGAAAGGAGGTTTTTAAAGAAATATTAGAGTTAATTAATTTTGATATATTACATAAATAGTCAGGCAATTATGTTTCTTAATTTCAAATTTGCGATTTGGCACTCTCAGGTATTTATTTCACCAACGTGGAGATCTAAACCCAAACAACATTAATCTTTGAATTATAAATGCCGAAGAAACGATCGTTTCTTCCCGCCTTAAGTTTTCCCTACCCGCAAGACGTTGCAGAGAAGTAATTTTTCTCTTGTCTCGTAATCTCGTCGTTTTCTATCCTCTATTTTTCACAAGGTGAGATTCCTTTTTGGCCCAATGGAAACGTGACGTGCGGATGTGGAAGATAATTTACAGGAATGAAGAGATAGATAATGGGTGTGTGAGAGAGGGTTCCTGCCAAAAACACGGATGAATTCTTCACGACACATTTCCCCTCT
>JAGEOH010000030.1:107500-137500 GCA_032207245.1 Pardosa pseudoannulata
TATATATATATAAGGAGAAGTATAAGCAACTAAACTATAAGAGTAAATTGCAGTCGGGGCATTATGTTAAAAAACAGGCAGAGTTTGTATCGAAACTTAAACTTTATTCATTAGCTGCTAAAAATAATATATTTGCCAGTCAACAGCAAACAAGAGAAAGAAACGAAAAACATGTTGCTGAATCAGAGGTGTACCCCAGAGCGAGACAGACCGGATTTTCTCGAGGGATAAGGAATTTAGTCAGCGAATGTAATTGTTAGATCAGGGGAAAAATGGTTCCACTTGAGGAAGACAGCTGGGAAGTGTGTTGAATGGAAAAATAATTTACGTCTATCGTAGAGAAAGCTTTGGGAAATGATTAAGAATTTTAAGTCGAGGATACTCAGATTTTTCAATAATTAAAGATTTATTGGAAAATCCATGTTCTCTGCACACCCTGCATGAAAACCTACCGCACGCCACTGACATAGAGATATATATGTATATATATATATATATATATATATGTATATATATATATATATATATTGAAATTCAATATAATTTGAGCTTTTATTTACTCATTTGACGCAAATCCTTGAGTAAACAGAAACAAATATTATTATTGTACTTAGTTTTGAGCTTAAAGTAATTATTCTCGAAAATGAAATAATAATTTTGTGGCTATTTATTTTTGATAACGAAATAATTAAACCTGACACGCTTAGGAGCGATACTGTTTAGAAGGGAACTGCTCAGCTGAAAAGATTAGTATTTCGGGGCCTATTTGACAGTTCCTACTGACATTCTCTTATTCACCTGACGAGGATTGTACGGCATTATTAAGACTATTTAAAAGGGCGTTTGGGAAAAATAAATTTCTTCGAAACAATGTATTTATTATTAATTTAAAGTGTCTAATTTTATAGTCTAAAAATTCAACACGAATAATAAGTTAAAAAAATATATTTTACTAATATTTAAAAACGCATAAAGTTACCAAAATTTAGATTTTTATAGTCTAAAAATTCAAGAGGGATAATAAGTTTAAAAAATATTTTTATTAATATTTAAAAGCAATTAAAGTTACTAAAATATTTTGAAAAGTTTTTAAGAAGGCAAAAGTTGGGGAATAGTTAATTTAATAGTTAATCTTTTATCTAATTTCTAAAGTAAAGTTTTCAAAAAAATCTATGTAGAATATATATAAATGTCCTTTTTTTTTCTCTCTCCCTCACACTCTGTGTGTGTTTGTGTGTGGGCGGAGGTGAGTGAGGGAAGGAAAGGAGGAAAGTGAAGGAGCAAAGGAGGGAGTGGAGGAAGAGAGGGAAAGTGTGGGGGGAGAGAAAGAGAGTCAGGGTATAAAAAATAATGATAGACGTTCAAATTTCCGGATAAAAATAGTTACATTTACAATATAAGTTGAATTGAAAAGTAAATATTTTTCTATCGGTGGCAGAAGCTCTTTCGTACCAGAGCTCGCGGGTTCGAATCCCACTGTGACAAGGGTGTTCGGAATAGGCTTTAAGCAGTAGTTCCCCGTCTCATAAACATTCGTTAGCTAAACATTAGGACGTAGTGCTCCAAACCATAGTAAGTTTTCCGAATGTAAAAATATTTCTAATTTCTATAGGTCATTAGATTTTTAACTTTAATACGGATTTTTTTCTGTTACTTGTCAAACTCTTGTTTCGATGAGAAAATAAGACCAATGAATAATAGAAAGGTCGATTTTTGAAGTTTCTGGCATGCAAGAAAAGAATTCTGCTCACCGCATATTGCATATTAAATATGCAAACTCGACTTGCGGAAATTTGCGATGTTTTAAAGAACTCGTTCTAGGTAAACAAGCTACGCACACTCTATAATGTGGAACAGCACTATCGGAACAGTTAATTATAATCCGAAAAGTGGGAGAAGTTCGAAAACTTGAAACCCGTTCCCCAACGTAAAAATTTATGCACATATTAAGGAGACTTATTAAGTAACATTTAAATATCTGAATTTTTGAGCGCGCATTCATATTTTCGCGTTAGGTTCACTGAACGCAGAACAATTAAAAGGGATGAGACGTAGTGTGGAAATTTCGGGCATTTAGGTCAATATTATACATATATAGACATATATACAATATTAAATATATATATATATATATATATATATATATATATATATATATATATATGAGAGAGAGAGAGAGAGATAATATATATATATATATACATACACATATATATTACTTGTATAATGCATATAATATATATATATATATATATATATATATATATATATATGCCAATGGATGCAACATGAAATTTGAATAAAGAACTCCTTCTGCTCAGCGTACGTGATATTGCAGATCACGAGGCTTTATCGGTGTTTATGTAGATTTTACGCTTTTAAAAGTGTTCCCATATTGCATTTGAACTAAATCAGAAAATGTGCATAATAAAAGGTAATTTTATTCCGTATTCCTTTGCATTTGTTAACACTCTATTTTCTATAACACAGCGCGAAATATTCCCCTGGCGATGATTTTTGGAACTAATTTGTTTTTTTTGTGGAATCCTTCGTCCCCCGTCTTGTTTCATCTTCCTACAAATTGTGGAGTCATTCTCGCAAATAGATCTGTCTGCAGAACACTGTGAGCACTGTCAGTTTAATTATAGCCACCAGGTATATGTATATACTTGTGTGTGTATATATATATATATATATATATATATATATATATATATATATATATATATATTATATATATATATATTATATGTATGTGTATATATATATATATATGTTTATATATATATATATATATATATATATATATATATATATATATATATATATATATATATATATATAAGATATATTTGACTTATAAAATTCTGTATGGGGTACAATTTACTTTTATTATTTCATACTAATAGTTTGAAAGAAGCGTTTTTTTATACATAAAGCTATACATGACAGATTGTAAAGTCCATCTTTTTTTGCAAAATGAAAGTCAAGATCATACATATCTATATAGAGATGTAACACACTACCAAGTGCGCATTTATTATAATTCATATGAAAAATTTGAAAGAAGCATTTTCTTTTTAAATAAAGCTATACATGACACTAAAACGTTCGAATCCTTTGGTTTGGAAAAATTTAAGCTGAGAACAGAGATGATCTTAAATAAATGTAATACCCTATAAAGTAGGAAATACTATCAAAATATGTGGTTCCTCTGTCCCAATATAACCCCCCATTTTTATACCTCATTTCCCTCCTTGTTAGAATATTTCCATAACTGTGGATATACACACTCACTTAAATATTCATAAATTTATATTTTTCTATAAAAGCCTAATTATATGTGCAGGAGTTTTAACATGTCGTGTATAGAGTTTGACAGTTTTGCAAATATTGCGGTTAAATTTGCTTCGTGCACTTTTACGTGAATAAAAGTTCCTTCTCATCCTAAATTGTAGTACTGTTATTTCTAGTCGAGTTGAGTTCGCATATTTAATGCCATTTGCGATATTTCTGTTTCGGAAAAAGTCGCAACTTAAAAATAGGTTTCTTATTGACTCTTCTATTATTATAGAACTGAAGAATCAACATTCCACAGTATTTATTTGTATGAGAAAGTAAATCGTACGACTAAATAATTATTTCTACTCCTTTATTTTAATTTCTAAAAAGATTATGGAATACAGTAGAAACCTCGGTATAACGACCCTCTGTGGCACCAGCATCATAGGGTCACTGTAAGAAAAGATCGTTCTAACGAATTGAGAGAGTAATAAAAAAAATTGAGCAAAGAAATGATGCAACAGTACATACCTAGAGAACACTTCTATTTATTTTTATTTCCATTACTGAATGTTTGAAAAAAAGTCTTCGATGGACGCCTGTTACAAGTTCATTTGGGAATTTTTCATTATCACTGATTCCATGTCCGTTCGATTTTGAGAGAAATCTTCAGAATTCAATTGTCCTTGAAAATAGGGACGCAAGGCATTGATTGAATGGAAGGCTTCTTTCTCATTCACTTTTTCAAAAGCTTGGACAATTTCTTCTCCGTGTTCGGAATCGCAGATTTCTTCGTTTCCAGTCATACGGGCAATAAAATCGTCCTCATTCCAATTTTCTCCGCAAGTTTCGTCTTCAGCAACAGACTCATCAAAAGATAATGGAAGATTTAGTTCTCCCCTTTTCGTCACGCCCCCTCTCTCCTTTAAGCAAACGCAAAGAGAGGAGTACAGGTTTCTTGAAATTGCACCACAGTACAATACTTTTGAAACAGCCCACTTGCTCTTGAATTCTGCGGACTAAAATGGGCGGTCGCTCTAACGAAATATAATACGCTTGGAGTCGTTGTAATGATTCAAAATGAGCATTATTCCTATGGTAAAATAATTGGGACTTTTTAAGAGTTTCGTTCTAACGAAGGGGTCGTTGTATCGTGGGTTCCTTAGAAAGAGGTTCTACTGTATTTACACTATTTAATTATAATAAATAAATTATTAAGAAACATATATGCATGGAATTAACTATTTAAAAATTGTTTTATTTTCCAGCTTTAAAAAACTTTTACAACGCATATTAATGTTGTAAATATTATAATTCATTCTAATTCACTGAAACTTTTTGAGTAATTTAAAAATCTAAATTTTGTAACTCTTCGTACTTGACTTTCATAAGTACTAAGGAGAGTGTGAAGAATCATTCTTTCACTTACTTCTGTGTGAAAGTCTTCTACCCATTCGCAATATCTCCTATTTGCGTAACCGATGCTTAAACATCTGGTACCATCTGTCTCCGGCCATCTACCAAGGGCTTGTGGCATCCATGCCAAGGCGAGTTGAATCTGTGTTGCTCGCCAAAGGTGATCCAACTCATTATTGAGATGTCGTCATAATGTTTTGGCTCTTGAGTTTATATATATATATATATATATATATATATATATATATATATATATATATATATATATATATGTTTGTGTATATATATACGTAAAAATCTGTATATATACATTTGTGTGCATGTATTTGAAATCTAAACAGAATACCAAAAATATATTAATTCCTTCTTTTTTTCATCTATCGAAAGTTTTTTGAAGGGATCTAAAAATCTAGAGTTTCGAAGCGCTTGTGTTTGACTTTCAAATGTACTCATAGGGAAATGTCATTTAAATAATTACATACTAGACAAAATTAAAAAAAACAAAGATAAGTTCGAGGGAAAAAACAGACATTTACTTCCGAATAAATAAAATTTATGGCGCTTCCAACGATGACAAAATATATTGTGTAAAGTAATTATTATAAAATATTAAAACAGTTTTCTTCTTCCCAGTATAATAAATGATACGCATTTCATATATTGGACGCCTCTAGAACTTGTTGAAAAGAAATTATAAATCATTTTCAAAATGACAAATTTCGAAGATGGAAGCTCAAAAAACACGTTTTTATGTTTCACGAAGACGAAATTCGATGATTCATTTTTTTTATCGCGACAACGATTTTTTTTTTCAGAAATAAACACAACTAAGTTTCATTTTTATAGAAAGTTCTCTTTTTTTACAAATATCTTAGATGGGACGAGAGCAACTATCAATTATGTTATTGCTTTTTTGGTATTTCTAAGTTTCCCATTTTTCTTCAAGATAAATATTTGTAAAGTTTATTTATTAAATGGAGATCGGGATTATGGTTCTACGCTAGAGAACTCGGATGTATTTAAAGTCACAGATCACCTCTAAATTTTCTAAAGTTCGAATTTTTAATTTTCGCCTTTTTAAAATATTTGGACATTTTTGACTCATTTAAAACAAACTGCGTTGAAATATTCGAACTTATATGATCTTTTATTTAACATCATAGTTTTTAAAGAAACTATATAAACTTTAAATGCATTTAAAAAAAGATTATTGAAATTACGAACATTGTAAATAAAAACAATTGCTTGTACTTATTTTAAAATTTCTTAACAACACTACAATGAAACTCTGCTTAGTTTTTCATCATCGTTTGTTTTAAGTACATATGGTATTTAGAATAGAATTTTTAAAAGATATTTTAACATTTTTAAAAATTCAAACTCCTGATGTATCTTTGAAAATTTTTAAAATTTTAAAAATAAAATTGACATACAATTTAATATTGTTCAAAATAAAAGCAAAAATTATTAATGAAACTCGTTATATTTTATTGTAATTGTGCACACCGCGTATCAGAATAATTTTAAAATTTCAGAAATAAACTATTACTTTTTACTTTATATAAAAAATTATTATTTTTTAGAAACAAAATAAATTCGACAAAAGTAAATTATGAAAAGACAAAAAAGAAATAAAAACTTCGATTTGAAATTGCCTAAAGTTTATATGACCCTTTCAGATGTAAACGATGCAATGCTATGCAGCGCATTATCCTAAATATATAACAAAATCTTTAAACTTTTAAAATAGTATGATGTATACGCATATGTGTGTGTGCAATAGAAAGTAAATGAAATCAGTGAACTATTTTTTGTTCACTGTTTAGCAATAAGTATTTGGACATCTATGTAAATGACGATATCTGCGGTCCTGAGGTACGTCACGGCCTCCTCCGGTAGGAAACAGCATCGGCATGAGTCGCATGCAGGATGCAGCGCAGTTCGGAGCTCTCCGATTTCGAGAAAGGTATAATTATCGGGTATCACAAAGGTGGCCTATTCTTAAGGGACATATCTAGCGATCTGATGTACCCAAAATCGACAGTGGCCTATGGGATTAAGAACCTCTGTAACGAGTTGGATCGCCGAATGAAGGGGTGCACTACCCGTCCGAAATCGAAGGAACTTGTATGTCTACTCCAAGCCGAGTGGAAGACAATACCAGTAACTGTAATACAAAGACTTGTGAAAAGTATGTGAAAAGAGTGTTCACGCCGCAATTGCCTGTGGTGGAGGATCTACCCACTATTGATTTTGAATAAAGTTAGTTTTTCTTTTCTATCACAGGTGTCCAAATACTTATTGGTAGACAGTCTATAAAACCTTGAAGACCACCTCTTAAGGAATATAGTGTCAGGAACCTTCCCGTAATTTGAGAGTTCAAAGATGCCAAAGTAAATTTATAGCCGAAAACCTAGAAAATTCTCATGTGTTTTTCAATCTCAAGTCAAGGGTAAGAAACCCCGCGTCTGTTTACTTTTTCCTTTTTAACCCCTCATCTAAACGGACCACCAGGGTTACCGTTCACGCCCTCAGGGAAGGGGTCTAACCTATTAAAACTTCTTAACCCTTTTGTGGGGCATTTATTTCTCACTCCACGTTTCCAAACTTTCAAAACAGAGCTGCTCATTTTATTCAATCGATCGAACAATCGATGACAGCTTAAAACCGAGTAGGGAATCAGTCTTCAATAACAAGACCAATATATTAGAATGGGTTTTGCGGTTCCCACAGGTGTATTTTGTAAGATCATGTAGGTAGAAAGTAATCATCCCACTGTCCAAGAAAGGGTTAATGCCGTAGCGACCCACTTAAGAAATACCCGAGCAAAAAGGAGATGCACGCTATCGGAGACGGATTCTCACCTTGATTTTCACGTAGATTGGCATTTGATTTTTCATCTAGGTTTTCACACAGATATTTGACATGGGTTTCGACCTTGCTTTTTATGCAGATGTTTACTTAGATTTCTACTGTTATCTGATCTTTCAGTTTGTCCCTTCCCAATAAGGAAAGAAGAGACCGTATACCGAAAGTTCTGCTAATAAAAGTCTTTGACTAAAGCGTTGTCTTCTTCTGACGATGACTGCTACCACCTGTACTATCTTATTTTACACACACATACACACAGTAAGTAAGGGAGTGAGTGAGTTTGCTTGTATGCTCGCTTGTTTGTTTGTTTGTTTGTTTAGTTACGCCGCCTGCAGGTATTTTTCAATACGAGTTTATTTAATACATCTACTTTTGGAATTACATGTATACTGGACAGTTTTGGATGTTACGAAATTGAATTAATTTTGTTCTCGATTTAATTTTTTTTCTTGTAGAATATTGTATTGTCATCGGAAATGTGCCTACGTGCAAAACTTTCGATCTCTAGCTATTTAGAAAATAGTTAAAAATTGATTATATGGTTTAAACTGACACATGAAAGCACCGTGCTACTTGTCCGACACGTAGGTACACCTTCCGTCACCAGCTGAACAATGGCCGAATGGTTAGGTCACTGATCTTCGGTACCGGAGTTCGTGGGTTTAAATACCACTTTGACATGGAAGTTTGTAGCCGTTCGGAACGGGCTTTAGGAAGTAGGTCCCCATCATATTAGTTCTGTTAGAGCAAAAAGTAGACCGTAGCTCTCCGAGTCAAACCAAACTAAAACCTACACTAAGGGTTAGGAATTAAATACATCATTTGGAGATCTTTGGAACATACTAACACTTATAGTTTATGTCCCAGACAAATATAACATACATTTTATTAAATTTTTATATCTTAAAAAATGAAATAGATAAAAAATGGGTTTCAGTGAAATAAACTAATCGTGTGATTGCAAAAATTCGACGTAATAATGAAATGAACGCTTTAAATGTGATTTTGCTAAAAGACCAGAAAACAAAAATAAATTTTGGTCAAAATCTTCCGTTTAAACCCCCCTGTTCTCTCAAGCGTACATGATCTGGCAACGATGCCTTTCCCCCAATGAGAAATCCGATGCTTCGGGCAAACCAATAAATCTCTTTTTATGGTAAATACAAAAGGAGGAATTTCATAATTATTTTCCAATTTGAAGAATAAAATTTGTCACTGGTAATAACTGAGACGATTAACGATTTCCTATCAAAAATCCAATAAAGCCCAGAGCCTAACAAATTCCTAATAAAACGGAAGTTAAATCTTCCCGAATATCGGATAAAATGGTTCTTTTTTCTCCGTTTCATTCATCGCAGAACTATTGTTGTAATCGTCAAATAATTGTATCACTTTATATGAGTTTAGAGCAAACATTCATTTTTAATCGGAAATTCTATTCAGTGTTAACATATGTCCCAATTATTTTGATAACGAAACTTTATTTCCGTGATAAGCATTAGGGTTGTAATTGCAATTATTTCATCTATGAATTTTTGCGAATTATCTAAGATTATAACGTTGAATTATTCGCAGTTTTATTGTGAACTACCAAATTACAGATTTAAGTTATAAGGATTTAAGTTATACGGATGTAAGTCATACAAACACTCTCTTTCTTTGCCGTCTGATAAAAATAAACTTCTAGTAGACTAACTTATCTTTGTACTTTATCAAATAATAACGATGTTAAGTCATGTAAAGATTTACTTCCTGCGTTGCTTGGTATAAAAACCCCACTTGTAGTCTTGCCGTTGTATTTCATCAAATACTAACGTTGTTACGTCACAATAAGAGTCTCTTTCTGCATTGCAGGTATATCATACTAGTAACTTTGCTATTATATTTCATCAAATACTACTGTTACGTCATGCAAAGACTTGCTTACCACTTGGTACGAATCAATATCGATCTAAAACCTAAAGTAGTCAGTTTATAATCGATAATTATTTAACAATCTTCGATGGCATGAAATTCTACAACCGGTTTCCTTATTGCTAAGTGTCTGTGAAATCTGAAAGCGTACGTTTTTACATTTCGATTTAGGCACAAATTTATGATCAGTAGTTCAAATTTTAGAAACCATTTCAGGACATTAAATACTATTTTGATTGTAATCCTCCGCCTTTTTCATATCATCATTAGATGAGCTTTCTTCAACTGTCGCCCATAAGAACGTCTAAACCTAAAGGTAAGGCATTTTATAGCGTATTTGGCGAACCTAACACTAACCGTTTCCATTGCAATGGTGCACGAGTTAAAGTTTTATGTTTATTGTCATGCTCACTGTACTGTGCATGTATCTGAGAAGTATATATGTATTTCAGAAATTACTGTGCATAAGATTAATTCTTGAAATGTTTGGTATATATTTTTTAAAATATTAAACATATTTAAATTTATGTTCTGGGATAAAGAGGTTTTGATAGATGATTTTTCACATTTAAGTAAAACATCTATTTTAACCCAATTTTTCTTTGACATAGGCTATTTTGTTTACAAATCTTCGAATGAATCAATTAAAATCATTAATTTTTAGTATGGGATATTTTGTTGCGTTTTAAATATTTTCAAAAATTTTATTCGTAAAAATTTGTTTTTGAAATTACGGACGAGAATACCTTAAAGAATACCTGTATAAAATAATAGATCAGTAACTGGAATAAAATTCGAAGTTTATAAAATTAGATTACTGAAAAAAATCCTTTGAAGGTTACACATACTCTTTAAACTTTTAAAAATATAATCTTTCGATTTTTTGATTTTAAAACTTTTTAGACACTTCTGAATCGTTTGAAAGAAACCTCAGATAAATATTCGAATGAGAATTTGTAAAGTTATAAAACATTTGAATGAAATATAATAGCTTTAACGGAAACTATAAAAACGTTCAGTTCATTTTACTGAAATGGTGTTTTTTTCAAATTTGAAGCATTCTAAATAAAAATCTGTTTTACATATTGATTTCAAATTTTCCTACAGAAACTCCGTACGTTTTTGCTGTCGTTTATTTTATGTATTAATTCTAATACTTGAAGCAGAATTTTAAAACAATGGGTTAGTTGTTTTTTTAAATTCAATCCCTTCGTATATGTGGCACTTTATAAAAATTTAATTAGGTGGGAAATGATACCTAATAATTGTTGTGTACAAAAAAGGAAAATTATAAATATACTCACTTTGTATTCTTACAAGTGTACGCACAGTGTATCTTAAAAACTTTTGAATTTGTTGAAACAACTTTTTTCTTTAAGAAAAAGTTCTTATATTTTATAAACAAAGTAATTTTAGTTAAATTAATTAAAGATGTAAACAGAACAAATGCTGAAATTCCCATTCATTTTACGCTAACTCTTGCGTGCCAACCGCTGTTCTATGATCGTCAGTTAATGAGAGACGAGCAGTAAAAACATCCCCCGTAAAGTATTACATCCATCACCCGATTCTGCAGTTGTAGAGTAAATGAAGACAGTCTGTCATTACCGTTTGATTAATAGACTTCTAAATATGTCACTATACCAAACGCGAATCGATGTTAAATATTTACTTAGCAAAGCGTCGGACATTATCTGTGTACTTAAGAGTGCGGGCAAATAAATTAAACTGCGTTGCAATTAAACGCTAAGCGATCAATTAAATGTTAAATTAACAATAAGGCTCCGCGATTATCAAGTTCCATAATCAATTCCTGACGTCTCAGTTAATTTCTACAAATATTATTCGGAGATTTACTCTTATCTTATCTCGCAATTTATCGTTCATGAATGTTACAACGAACATTATATTAAGGGGAAATATCACCTTTAAACAATCAAAAATTCAATTTTTATATTTATAGTTTCGAAATCTCTAGACGTCTTGGAATTAAGTCATAGATGTACTCAAATGTGTACTTGCAATATTGTACATTTTTTGCCGTTAGTATCATAGCTTTTAAGGAAACTATAAAAAAAAATTGACCTCTTTCTTAGACAATTATAAACTAGTATATAGCCCGTCGTATGACGGGATCGGTAAAATTTTAATTTTTCTAGAATAATTTAGCGAATCGATTGCAAACCGTGTGGTTATGTAGGAAAAACAAAAACACAAACGAGCAAACTTCTTAATTTTCAAAAATATATAACTTGAGCACTGCATATTTATTACTCCGTGAAATAGATTCCTAGACTTTTACGAAAAGAATTTGTTTTTAATACCTGTGATAAAAATTTCATTGCAACAAATGATAATAGATGATAAAAATTTAAATTTATCCTATATGTACCTAATCTGCTTTTTAAGCTAACTATAAAACAAAATTATTTCTTTTATATCTAAAGTTCGGTTATAAAACGTATGGAAATAACGCAGACGATATTTAAATAATTTAAAATAAGATGATTAAATGAGATAGTAAAAGGAATGGCGTCAGAATGCTTGAAAAATGTTTTTCATCTAAATATGTGATAGATTAATTTAATAGCCGCCTGCTCTTAAAATAGGTCTTGAAATAATGGCATTAAACGATTGAAAAGGGGGGAGGGATTTCGAATATCTTTAAACCCTCTTTAAATTTTGCTAACCCTAAATGATCAGGAATTCAATATGAATGCCTCTATGCGTTCCCGGTCCAACCGCTTCATAAATTCGAGGACAGACGGACAGATATCTTAAGCTACTATTATATAGGGGATTGTTTAAATCAAATTAAAAAATTTGAATCAGAACCTGTAAAACTAAATCTTCTCTACAATTGATGTCATAGCTTTTAAGGGCCAACCGATGGCCGATACTGGCTTGATGGTACTGGCCTTCGGTACCGGAATTTGTGGATTCGAATCCCACTGTGGCATATTCGTATCCGTTCGTAATCAGCTTTTTTCTATATTAGTGTTGAAAAATATATATATATAAATATATATATAATATATATATATAATATAAATATATAAAATATATAAATATATTATATATATATGTGTGTGTGTATATATATGTGTGTATATATGTCTGTGTATATATGTTGTGTATAAATGTGTTTGTATATATGTGTGTGTATATATTATATATGTATGTGTATATGTTATATATGTTTTATATAAATTTGTATATATATATTCTATATATGCGTTATAGTACTTGAAATATAATATATATTTTAGCTTTTTTTGATAAATGTATATATATGTTATATGATATATAAATATAATATATATATAAAGGATACTATATATATATATATATGCGTATATATAAAAACACACGCATATATATATGAATATATATGTAAGTATGCATGTAAAGTGTGTAGATATATATATATTATATAAATTCATGTATATATGCATGTATATACGTCTAAATTTAACGTAGGTCTCATTAATCCTCGAGTTTCAAAAAAAAGTAGACCGCTGCACTCCAAACTATACCGTAACTTTTAATTGAAAAACTTCAAAATTTTACTGAAGACGCTTTTTTTTTCAAATTTGAGCTCACTGTCAATAAAACTGTTGCATATATGGATTTCAAATTGACGCTATACATTATAGACCTACGATGAAACTCTACCTACTTTTTATTTATTCTTTATAATGATATAATATTTATAGTACTTGAAATATAGTAATATTATTTTAGTTTTTTTAAAAAGAAATAGCTGGTGATCTATTTCTGATATTTTTTTATAAATTTAGATTATGGAGAAGGATACTTGATAATTCTTGATTACAAAGAAAAGGAAAATTAACGGAACTGACTTTGTATTTTTTATTATATAAAGTGTATATAAATATATTTAAAAATAATGTCTCACATTTCACTGAATATAAAAAAAATCGAAGTAACTTAAATGAATTAAATGAAAAAAAATACATAGAAGAATGCAGAATATTCCATAAATTTAACATAATTTAAAAAGCTATCGTGTGGAAGGGAATAAGAAAAATGTCCTTTTAAAGTTATCAGAAAAAACTTTTGTTTTATAATGGAATAGTAGCTTTTAACGACCTCTCTAGAGTACGTTATTTGTACTTCAAACTCTATTTTAATTTTTAAATTATATTATGTAAGCCACTGCAGCTTAACTGGAATAGGCATCCATCTCTTCTCTCTGAGTATATATATACATACACACATGCACTAACAAATGTGTCCGTGCTTTGCTATGGTAAACTTAATGTATGACTTTGAAACGCAGATTAATTTTTCGTGCATAACTCTCTAAATTCGTCACAGGGCAGTTCGAGTCATTGGCATATTTATATATTTCTGTTATAAGCGTATTATAACAATATTCAGTTTTTATACTACTGTATTACTACTGTACGTTGATGAGCAACTTTAATAGATATTGCCATATTACGTGATAGAATATGAAGTTGTTGGTAATTTTGTTGGTAATAAATGTTGTCCAAACTTAAGGAAATTTATAACAAACTACGTGGTTTTGTAGGAAACAGAAACACACATTCGTATCGACAACCCTATGAATAGAAAGATAACTATATAAAATGATAGGTTTTTTATTTGCAAAAGAGAGTCACTGAAATTTGTACTTTTTGTTGTTAGAATATGATTGATAAACGTTTCACTGTAACGTAAAAATGAACCAAGCATTAAATTTAAAATAAGTTCTCATATAAAAATTATGTAATTTGCGTCCCATAGAAATGAAAGTGAATCCCTTTATATCTCAGTTTCGCGGTCAAATCGAATGGATATAAAGCAGACGATGTATAAATAATATAAAATAAGAAATGAATAAATGAGATATTAAATGGAATGACGTCATAATGATAAAAAAAAATCGTTTTCACCTATTCATTATGTGGTAAACTGAAAATTTAAATGTTCTGCTTTTAACCGAGGAAAACAACGCTTAAAACCATTACAGGGATTAACGGAATCAAATCACTTTGCTAGAAATGATGGCTTCTTTCACTTAGTTATGGTGCGATAAGCTAAAAAGTTTATCATTTGCGCTTAACCGGGGAAAATAATGCTAGTCATAATGACATAAAACGCTCTAAAAAGGGTTAAGAAATGGATTTCGAAAGTTAGAAAATCTTTCTAGGAATATACCCAATAATTTCCCAAATTTTCACAGCTATAGGATGTATGGTGTTTGAGTTTTTCAAGTACAGACAGACGCAAATTCATTATATATATATATATATGCACCAATAATTTTGTATTTGAAATGAGTCCGCATCAACAATAAATTTAACCATAAATTTAATTGTGGTTATCCTGTATGATGTGACTTTTCCTATTATAACATATGTGTGTGTGTATGTTTTTCTCTTATAAAAGTACTCTTCTCATAAAATGTTTGAAATATGTATCACCCTATAATGCGAAAAGGGTGAAAAGCTTTATTGAACCTGGAGCGTAAGAAATAGCTGCTATATTTTCATATTTGTTTTGTATGATATATGACCCCTCGATATACACAGCATTGGCGATATTTTTATTGACACTGGGAAACAATATAGCCTCTCTGACGCCTTAGAGATGAAGATAAAATACGGGCAAAAGTGGAAAGCATAGTAAATATATTTTATAAGTAATGTTGGTAGCGTGTAAAAGTTGAAATTTTTTTTGTTAGATCCTTTATTACATGCGCATTGTACGTTTCAATGATGTAAAATTAAAAATAACTGATTGTATTGAAGTTTTATGACTAAGCTAAAGCCTACATTTTATACTTTCAATATTTACCTAAACTTATTAATTTTATGAGCTATGACAGATTTATAGCAGCAGATTAAATATTGTCAGCAGGATTCCAAAATGTTAGTTTTAAGTTGGAAGAAAATTTATGTAATGTATTTTTATAATTCTCCTCCTTTTAAATTTCTGGTAAATTCCTACATGAAATATGAATGCTATATTGTAATCTTGACATAATTTTCAGCTAACTTACGTGTGCGTGTGTGTATATGTATATATATAATATATGTATATATGTGTATATATATGTATATATGTGTATATATGTGTATATATGTCTATATATGTCTATATATGTCTATGTATGTGTATATATGTGAATGTATGTGTATATATGTGTATATATGTGTATGTATGTGTATGTATATATATGTATATATGTATATATATATATATATATATATATATATATATATATATATATATATATATATATATATATGCGCTGAGGGTGCTTCTTTTCCCTACCGGAGTTCTTGGTTTTGAATGCCACTGTGGCAGAGATGTTCGTAGATGTCTGATTCGGCTTTAAGCAATAGTTCTCATTCTCATGAGCTGTCGTTTTGGAAAAAAGTAGACCGTAACACTTCAAATCATCCCATCCCTCTTGTTCTACCTCTATCTCTGGCGTGCTCTCCACTTAAATATGCTAAATCACCCCAAGAACCTTACGCGTTAGGAACGCGCTTTTTATTTATTATAGCTTTAATTCATGCATTTATTTTTCAAAACAGGACTCTCTATCTCTTTCTATGTACATATGGGCGTGACCTCAGATTTCCAGTGTAGAAAGAACTGTGAAATATATATTGTAGTTATTAATAATAATCAGTAAATGCTTGAAACTCAGAAATGTCTTAATTTTCCTTTATATTAAAAGAATCTATAAAAATACTTCTCCTTATGTCCCCATATAAACTCAGTTCATTAAACAACTAACACATATTTTTTTTACTTCGAAAAAACTGAATTATTCGTCATAGATTAATATATTCTGTTTTTATTTTATTTTTTAAAGATTTTCCAACTTCACCTTGTTTCTAAGTACATACACAAATGTAGCAACCATTTAACTGTGATAACGTAAATAAACTTTTTGAGAAAAAACAAATTCTTTTTTCTTTCCCATTAACTTGGCAAACATTTGTTACTTTATTTTTTTTTTCGTCTTGAATTTTAACTTCTCGAAAGCTACAAAAAGAACAATTACGAGGTACATTAAACTTCGCAAAAAGAGTTCCTAAATTTCTTCGTTTTTTTTTTTATTTGTCGTAATCACTGTATACTTTAGTTTCGCTTTTTTAGTTACTATTTCGCAGAATCGTGTAATTTAATTTCCATAATATAGAAAACATTTGATAAGAAATTTATTTTAAGCCGATGCGCTAAACGGAATCAGATTCTAATTAAAGCTTGCAGAAGTAAATTATGTATGAGTAATTAATATACACTTGAAGCTGACATGTTATCGGTCGATAAAATTCCAATATTATTGTATTTTTAAATTAGTCCGGTTGAAGAATAAATTTAAGTATAAATTTAATTGACGATATCCTGTATGGTGACAATTTGGGTAGTTCTTAAATTTCTCTTATTTATTTTATTATTTTTTTTTGTTGTTGTTGAATGATAAAGAGTCAGACAATCAAATACTAAAGAATGTTTTCTTAATTTTTATTTTAAAGTTTACATAAAAATGTTTGACCTAAAGCAGAAAAATTTTGAAAATGGGTTATGAATAATTATATCTGCGAAATACAAATTTTGTATTAGAGGAAATCATTTAAAAGGACATATTCAATAATTCGATTTTTTAAAAATTTAAAAACATTTCAAACCTTTGGACATTTTTGAAACGTTCAAAATGAACTTCGTTAAAATGATCGAATTAGAACATATAAAACTACACAATTCTTACAGATAATACCATAATTTTTAAAGATAAAAATAATATAAAAACTCTTTGTATTTTAATCTAGATTTTTTTTTCAATTTGTGCACACTGTAAGTAAAATAGAAATATTAATCACCCTTATTTCAGTTTTGAGAGTAAATAAAATATAGAACTAAGAGCAAACGCCATCTACATTTTTCGTTGTAATTTATTTCATTTAGTATTTATAATATTTTAAAAAAAATTAGGTTTTTTTTTAATAAATATTTTAGTGTGATATTTCTAATACGTTTCTAAAAATAAAATTTGTGGAAAAAGATATTTAATAATTGTTTTTTTTTTTTACAAAAAAGCAAAAAATATTAATGAAACTGTGTTGTTGCAAGTCAGCACGAAAAGTCAGTAAAAGTTTTAAAATGTTTGAAACGATCTCTCATTCTTCATTTTATATAAAAATTTAAAATAAAATCAAAGTAAATCCAAGAAAACAATCTATATAAAGTAAGTAGTAAAAGTAAGCAAAATGCGATGAATCCCATGTTTTTGCGATATCCTGTATAATTATATAATTTAATATCATATATTTATCTCACATTTAATACATTTTTTCAAAAAAATATGACAATTTTAAATGCATTTTACTGAATGGTATTTTTAAAATTTCCATTTACTAAATAAAGGACTCTCGCACGCATTGATTCCAAATCTTCACTGCGTATATAATATAGACTTATATAAAATTACCTAGTTTTTCCGTTGCTGTTTATTTAAAATTAGCATTTATAGTATACGAAATAGAATTTTAAATACTTAGAATAATTTTGACAATTTAATCCCCTGGCTGGATTTTTCTGATACTTTTTAAAAATTTAAATAGGTAGAGAATGATATCTAATAATTGTTTAATAATATAAATATTATTACGGTACTAGCATATAACCCGTTATATGACGGGATTAGTAAAATTTAAAATTTTTCGAATCGTAAAGTACCCTATGAGGCAGGTAAAAGAATGGTTTAATTTTTGGTACATACTCAATGATATGTTTATCTTCATACTCCTCTAAAGTCTCCCGATACTGATAATGCAGTTTAGAATCACATTCAATTCATTTAGTCAAAACGTGTGGTTATGTATAAAAAACAAACACACAAACGAACAAACTTCTTCATTTTCAAATACATATAACTTAAACGCTAGATATTTATGAGTCCGTGAAATAGATTCATAGACTTTTACGAAAAGAATTGGTTGTTAATACCGGCTTTAAAATTTTCATGGCAACCAAAAATAATCGACGATTCAATTTATTAAAATGATCACATATGTACCTAATCTATTATTTCAGACAAATATAAAAGAAAATTATTGATGTCATATCTAATTTCAATGATAAAACGGATAAAAATAAAGCAGACGATATTTAAATAATTTAAAATAAGAAATGATTGAATGAGATGGTTAAAGGAATGACGTCATAATGATAGAAAAAATGTTACTTTTATCTACTTATGTGATAAATTGAAGCTCCTGCTCTTAGCCGGGGAGAATAGGAGATGGCATTAATCGCTCAAAAAAGGGGGAAGGGGTGGATTTTAAACGTTTTAAAGACCTGCTTTGAATTTTGCTAATCCTAACTTATCAAGAATCCCATATGGATGCCCCTATCCATTCCAGGTCCAACCAGTTCATAAATTTAAGGAGAGACGGACAGATAACTTAAGCTATTATTATATAGGAGATTATTGCAATATTATGTAATCCCTTTGTGTCGTACTTTGCGAGCACAGTGTGTCATAAAAATTTGAATGTTTTAAAACGATCTTTCATTTTTCACATTTTATAAGATTTCATAGTTAGGGGTAAAGTAAATTCGGCAAAACTAATGAACTAAATATAGGGAACTACTAAACAATCTCATGTAATTACGATAATAATTACAGAAGATGTAAGGAGAAAAATTAGAAAAAAAAATGTACTTACAGTTTTATAAAAGTGATGTCTTCCTTTGAATGAAGTTTAAAAAAAATTTCAATAGAAAAGATGTAAGGCGAAAAGTGAAAATATCTAAAGTTCATAAAATTGATGTCTCCCTTTGAATGAAATTTAATAAAAATTTCAATCATAATAGGATTAAAGATTTTTATGCTGTTAACTTCCTTAACTACTTTTATAACAATTATGGAGGGATATAATCGCTGTGGTCGTAACTATTATAGACGTAATGGCCAACTGGGGTAGTTTAAGGGGAATGTGTAGTGTGTTCCACTTAGATGGCAACGATAAACCTAATCTGCCGGAACAGCAGTTGGGTCCTTAATAAATAACTCCGAGACGCGTTATCCGCATAATTGCACTGAAATAAGCTCACGGCCACATAGAGAACGTCTGCTTAAGTATACATATATGGAACTGGGATGAAATTGAACACAGGATATATTTTGTTCCAAAGTGTCTCCCAGGTGTTCTGACTGTCCATATTTCTGGCTGGAGGAGACACATACCCTTCAAACCTCAAAAATTCAATTTTGTTCACATGTTTAAAATCTTTGTATTTAAGAATGATAATTTCAATAATGTATCTGCCGTGAAAATTTAAGCTATCCGTCTTCATTAAAAACGTCATTTTTTGCGAAAAATCAAATTTTTTTTTACATTTCTCTATTGTAAAATTTCACCTTTTAGTCTTCTAAAACTGTTTCTTTTTGTCTCTACGGCATTTTAAAGAAAGCAGCTATTTAAAGTAGCAACTATTTAAACATTATTGACAGCTGTCGAAACAAAAAGGAAGTAGCGACCTCGGAACCGGAAGTTGTGAATTTAAAGAACATTCTTTGGACAAAACTTTTTAAATTTTCAAAAAGTTTAGTTTAAAATATTTTTCTAGTATTTTTAATAATTAGCAATTCGGTATTTAAAAAGTTTTAAAGCAAAAAATTGTGGAGAATTTTAAACATTTATTTTAATTTTTCAATAGTTGCTTTCATAAACTTCAAATGCGTATTTCTCGGAACAGTATTTTTAATAAAATGTGGAAATTTGAAATGTGATTTCTCGAAAAGTTCTTAAAATTTTTTATTGAAAATTATTATGAATACTTTTGATAGTATTTACTAGTAAATGACCTAAAAGCTTTAAATTTGGACAATTTTTAGTGATGTTACACTCATAGTCAGATATAAAGGTAACGAAAATTCGTTAAAAATTCATTGTGTATGATTTTGAAGGACTCAAATTTTTCACCGAATGTAAATGAAGCAAAGATTTGAGGTGATTCACTTGTACAGTGTATATGAAATTTGTTGCATCAAAAAATATTGACATAATTTAGTTTATTAAAATTTTAGATCTTTTGAAAAAACCCTTTCATTTGTATTTTTTACTGAATTTTCTACATTTATTAAAAATTTTATAAAAACTTCTCCAGGAATAAATTTTTGAAGTTAAAGATAAATCTAAAAATCTAAACACATGAACTAGTTTCTACGTTTAAAGAAAAAAGTTCTCCGAACGTAGACGGATACCTTAAAATTAATATGTGCAATATTCATTTACAGTAAAATCAGGGTCTTCATTGGGTCGTTAAAACGGAGGGAGCAAAAGCAAATCATAAACTATAAAATATGAATAAAACCTCAAAAATTGGACAGACAACACGATAAATTTGCACGTCCTCTAACATTTCTGGAAGGAGCATTGGACCCCGCCCCCTCTTACCTCTCCCAAATGACGACAGTGAGTAAAAAGAAGTCAATCAAAATATGTCCTTTGCACTAAACTGCTTTGTACAGTTTCCTGACAATCTGTGATACTAATTGCATATTGTATAATTTTATTGGTTTTAATTAAATATTTAAATGAGGTTTGTTTTAAGAAATGTTCAGATTTCAAAAATATAAAAATTAAAATTTACAGTTTTTGGAGTTTTAAATTTAATAATAAAATTCCTTGACAAAATTTCAGTTATTGTATTACACCTGAGGGATTTTACATACGTTTTATGTTAATATACCAGGAAAAGCAATAAACTTAAAATGAGGTACTTGATTGTTTTCTACTGCTTAATGAATGCTAACACGCATTGTAAAAGGTATTGTTTAAAAATACACAAAAATAGGAAACTACATACATTCGACACGATAAAGGGGATCCATCCCCTACAAAACCTTCAAATATTTGATTTTTAAACCTTGTCCATTTTAAAATTTCTGGCTATTTCTGATTCGTTTAAGACGACCCCCATCGAAATATTCCATAAAGAACTTTCAAAAATCCTTAAATTTTACAATGAATGTCAATACTTTCATGGAAACAATAAAAATTTCAAATGCATTTAATGAAAAGAGTGTTTTTTCCAACTTGCGTGCACTGTCAATAAAAAACTGTTGCATCTAATGGTTTAAATTTTTTACAATTATCACGTTATAGACTTACGACGAAACTTCACCTACTTTTTTGTTGTTAAATTCATTTGGTATTTATAGTACTTAAAATGAATGTTTTAAATATTATTTTAGTTTTATAAAACTTCTCTTGGTCCTGATAACTTTTTTTTATGAAAATTTAAATAGATGTAGAATGATACCTATTAATCATTGTTCAATAAGAAAAATATACAGGGTGTTTCAGAAATGACCGGTATATTTGAAAAATCAATAAAAACTAAATGGACAGTGATAGAAATTCAGTTTATTACAATATGCTTGGGACAATAGTCAATTTTTAGGCAGTAAAACTTTAAAACTAGTTACAATATTCCACAACAGATGGCGCTGAGTCTGGAAAAAATCTAAAGTATATTATTTGCCTGTGGGGACTCTTTAAGGCAATTTGTACCGCGGCTATCCAGAAACAATTGAATAACTGGAATAGTACATCTGTTCTGCATGTGAAGCCATCCCGCCTGAGACGTTGACACGGGTTTTTGATCATTTCGTTCTGACAATACGCCATTTTATTGCTGCGCAGGGTGGATATCTGGAAAATATCGTAGTTTAGATTTTCCGGGCTGCAGCGCCATCTGTTGTGGAAAACTGTAACTAATTTTGAAACTTTGTCTGCCTGAAAATTTAGTATTCTTCCAGGCATATTGCAATAAAGTGTGCATTTGTATCACTGGCGGTATAGTTTTCATTGATTTTTCAAATATCCCGGTCATTTTTTAAATACCCTGTATTAATGAAACGCCTTTTGCGTAGCAGGTCTGCGTTTAGTGTGTTAGAAAAACTTTAAATTTTTTAAAACAAGTTCTCACTTTTTACTTTATAAATAATTTTTCTTTTTTTTAGAAACAATATAAATTCAGCAAAACTGATTAAGTAAAAATAGAGAACTGAAACTCCCACGGGTTTACAATCAAAATGAAAGATATCAGGTGAATAATAAGGAAAATCTTCAATTTAATATTGATTAAATGTACTGACTCGCAACAAATATAAGAAAAATTCCAATTATAATTACAGTAAAGATTTAATATTAACAATAATATTGACTTCCTTAACGAGTGTTATGACAATTAAGGAGCGTTCTAATCGTGGTAGTTTTGACTGTTATAGACGTAATGGCAAGCTGAGGGAGTTTAAAGGGAATATACGCTGTGTTCCAATTACGGTGTTCCACTTAGATGGCAAAGATAAACCTAATCTGCCGGAACACTAGTTTGGCCTTTAATAAATAAACAACTCCAAGACGCATTACCGGCATAGTTACCGGGAAATAAGCTCGCGACCGCTTACATAACGGTATATATATATATATATATATATATATATATATATATATATATATATATATATATATATATATATATACACCGTTATATAAGCGGTCGTGAGCTATATTATATATATATATATATATATATATATATATATATATATATATATATATATATATATATATATATATATATATATATATATATATATATATGAAGCTGAGATGAAATTTAATAGAGGATGGGTTTTGTTTATGTATATGGGTTAAGACCATGCAGAAAATGCTATGTGCATTATTAAATACTTACAAAATTCCTAAATTTAGTTCAATGAAGGGATCTTTTACTTTTCCTTTAGTTTGTCTTGGGCATACTGAAGACTGATTAAAATATTTTAAACTTGATTACAAAAAGACTAAGACGAAAAGCTTTGTCTGTTCATCAGAGACAGAAATTTTTAAAAGCAGTAGAAAACAATGCACATTTAATCTTTCTTTCAGATTGCGAAGTCGGATTTGCCTTTCGTTTTCGTTCGTTAACGCTTCACTGTGCTGTTACTAGACGAGAATTCATTTTCAAACGTTTATTACAATCTTTAAGATTTAAAAAAAATGGAAAAAATAATAAACGAGGAGAGTTAAAATAAGCATATTTTATAATTTAAGCAAGTGGTATTAAAAAACAGAGCTTCGATAAACAGAACCGAAAACCGTATAAAATAGTTAATTTGGCAAAAACGAAAACCGGAACTGAATCAAAACAATATCGGTTTATTTTGGTTCTTCAGTCACCAACTTATCAATATTTTCTAATTGAACGTCAACCTTATAATTATGGTCATTGCATGCACATTGCTTCTGAATTTTCTGTTTTGGAATTTTCTGTGTCAGTTTAGCATGAAACTACTTGTGGAAGGCAGATTAAATTCTGTCGAATGTTCAGTAGCCAAAGGTGATTTTGATAAGAGATAACAATGCCGATGCTCGACGTTCTCTGCTCGAGGCTTCTATCGTACACGCAGGGCGTCGTTACTGGCGTAGAGGCCGTAATTTTGCTGTGCTTCTATGCTGGCATGTGGGTTTCGGGACTCGATTGCTCTTCCAGGCTTTCTGGATGTCCAGTAACTCTTCAATCCCGACTTCGACTGCTTTTTCTTCACTCCCTTTAACAACTACTCACCTCGGTTTTAACGCCCCTTTTTCTTCTTTGCCAATCGCTTGTTTCGTGAAATTTTCCCACATCTGCACCCCCTTCGGGAATGCAGGTGGGTTCGCTAAAATAGCCTCTTTTGTGAAAGCTGACTTTATTTTCAGCCCCTGTCCCCTCACGGTTACATCTCTGTGAGAGTTTGACCGTTACGCTTGTGCCATTCCGTGATCTATAACTTCTCAGCAAAGGTCCTTAAAACTCGAAGTCAACAGCTGCACCTAAATTCTTCTTGGAAACTTCTTCCACAGCCGCACATGCACGTGCTGACCGTCGAGGGAATGTACCTTGGTACAATAACATACTATACTATATTGTATTGTATGGTATGGTATTGCGAAAGTATGGAAAACCAGAAACCTTCTATTAAAGGGTATGCTGTAATAATCTCTATATCAAAAACAACTTTATATCTGATTAACCGAAAAGAAATGAATATCGAATTTGAGAATGGTTCGCGATCATGTTTGGCTTCCACTCTGTTTTAGTTGCTCGAAGCATTCTATGTTACCAGATGTTCGACGAGAAATTCTCTATTGGGAGAAAGTACAGTTTGTTTGACTGCCAAAAAACTGAGACAGTGCACCAAAATGTTTATTTTTACCCACGATGATTTAGTTGTATTATTAATTGTTAATTGTTGACTAATATTGTTAAGAATGCTGTAAAGATGTAATTTGTATTGTATCTCGCCAAATTGGCGAAATACTGGCTTCTCGGAGAAGTTTTGTAAGACTCATTTTTGGCTCCAAGTTTCGGGATATATCACCAAATATTTCGTCATGGCAACAACTGCTGACGACCCAATTTCTCTGGATTTTACTAGAGGCCTGTGGAAATTTCCAGAAACCTGAAAGCTATATAAAGGGGCCATGAGTTCTCATAAAAAGTCAGTTCACGATCAGGTCTGGGGAAAGTAGGACCTGTGTTAATACTTTCCGTATTACTCTGAAAAAGTTCCCCAAAAGGCTGCCAAGTTTGATCGCTATCCTTTGTAATTGGGATGCATTTGGCGTTTTAATAAATTGCTATTGTTTTTGTCTTAGTCGAAGTCTACTCAATCAACGATTTTTAACCGAGAATTTCGCAACAAATTCATTTCCACAAGCCTCTAGTAAAATCCATAAACGGGGGTCGTCAACAAATGTCGCCAAGTCGTCAAATTTGGCGACACATCGTCAAACTGGGCTCCAAAATTGAGTCTCCCTAAACTACGCCAAGAAGCCAATATGGCGATATAACATACAAATTACATGTTAACAATATAATTGTTTTCTGACAGTAGATATTTTCAACTTTAAATGAAAGATTTTTTCTTAATTTTTACCTTATACATTTTATAATTATTACTAGACAACTCGGCTGACGTTGTCCTGTTTTAACGCTGTCAATTCAAAAATTGTAAAATGTTTTTAAATAAATTAGAAATTAGACCTATTGGATGGAAACACAAGAAAAAAATTATATTTAAAGCACATGACGCCACCACATCACAAACGTAATTAGATTAAATTCAGATTCTCACATCGCCTGTATTCGATCCCAGAACTTCTCTTACCAACCACTGCGCCACAGATGCGTCGGTAGCAAAGGGGTTCGAGCGGCATTATAATAATCTCAGTAAGCGAGCAATTCCGAATTTATAAATAAAACATTTTCCATCGGATCCAATTGTGAATCTAAACCACTCTCGAATCAACTTAAATTTCATACACAAAATTTCGTCAAATTCAGTCCACCCGTTTAGGAGAAGTTTTATTACAAACACACGGGCAGAAGAACTTTATATACAAAGATAATTATTATCGAATTTTCAGCGTTTGCCTCCTATTCTTATTCGGTTAGTGCTACTGAATTTCTTTTTCAAAGATCGAGTATGGCCGAAAGATGGCCAAATGGGTAGGGTGCTGGCCTTCGGAACCGGAGTTCGGGGGTTCGAATCCCACAGTGGCATGGATGTTCGTAGCCGTTCGGAATCGGCTTTAAGCAGTAGGTTTCGGTGTCATTAGCTCTCGTGTTGCAAAAGGTAGACCGTAGCGCTCCAAAACCAAAAACAAAAACCAAAGATTGAGTGTGCTGCATTGAATATAATATATGTAAAAAACTGGAGAAATATTTTATTTATATTTTTATTTTTCCTTATACATCGTGAAACATGATGTAATAATGTTTAGCATGTATGCATTTTTTTCAACTTAATTTTGAATATACTAAAATTTTATTTGCAAACGTTTTCCATATACATTTCTCTCAAAAGACACTCAAACCTTTCAATTTCAAATTATTACTGAATTGTAAAACGTAAATAATGGGTGTTCGAATAATGTGTCTCGAGGAAATAAAACTGTCATTGTAAGTACAAAAGTTTTAATCAGGAACATGTTTGTATTTTAAATTGTGCTACATCTGCGGAACACGCGAGAGGAGGAGCGAATAAATGGGAACCATTCCGTACAATGAATACTTCGGAAACGAAGTTTTCTCTTCCTGACTTTTCTTCGGAACTTCAAAGTGTTTTTAAATGTCTTCTCCGATCATTTATGAAATATTTTTCAGAATTATTTCTTTTTGAAAGGAAACAATGACCTTTTATCCCTGGATTGTTCAGTATGAAAATTTGTACTTCATACTCATGTATCTTGTCGCATCCTCTTTACCATGATCCCTCGTTTTTCATTGTTAATGGGGACCAGAACCTTCCACGAAAGCGGAAAAAACAGAGAAATAGGATTTGCAACTAAGAATTTTCTTGTATGCGGATACACGAATGTTTTAAATATGTAAACAGTATTTATAAGTTACACATTTAAGACAAAAATGACAACAGTATACGTATCTACTTAAACGTGTCGGTGTTCATTAATAAGGTTCATTACAAAACCTTATAGAGTCATAAACATGAATCAACATTAATCTTTCTGAGAGAGGGGAAGAGTCTCGTGTGGGTGGCGGAGGAGAGGCTCTCGCTCGACTCGTAGAAATTTTAGGTTCACACGGAGACTCTTCTGCTGGAGGAGGCAGACGGAAGATCCGGGGGGCTTTACCTGGGAGAGAAACAGGGTGATGGGTAGTTGTTGTCTTTTGTTTTTCCTTTTTCTCAAAATTCCCCTGTACAAGGATATAACCCCGTCAACGCGATGGCTGAACTCGACAGCTCGAACCCTATTGTCTTCCATGTCTTGTGACAATTCTTGCCATGTTGCACTACTGTTGCAGATTCTCCAGGTTAAACCCACGCTTTTCAGTTTGTTCTTCGTCTTCCTCTTCATTTCAACTCCTCTTCTTAGCCCACTCTCCTGTTTCTAATCATGGTTCTTGTTGGTGCTTCAACCACATTTGGCGAAATTGGCGTGCTTTGCAGCTTGGCGTTTGAAATCTGGCGAAGGGATCGTAACTCAACAAATTGATACATAAACAAAAACAACATTTTGAGGAAAAATTTTACAAAAATTGAATATTTAAAATCTAATTGAATTAACAAAGAAAACACAAAGGAAACACATAACATTCATACTAAATAGACTGAAGCATTCACTTAATCACAAATTAAATAAACTGAGTGTGATTTTCATCACAAATTTGTGATTTAGTGTAAATTGTAAAATTAATTTAAAAAACAGGTCCAAAGGGATGAGGGAGGGTAGGCGGGATCTCATCCAGCAAAAAACTCTTTGACTTAAAAGAAACTGTATTTTGAGTGAAGGTTGAAGAGGAGTTGTAAAATTGAAAATTTTTTTTCAAATCTCTTATTATTTTCTTCCTCACTGGCAGACTTTGTTATCTCAAGAGCCCTTGGTATGTACTGTGAGTCAACTCGTCTCTTTGTTTGACATGCAGGGATCCTTCTCTCTCTCTCATCAACACGAAACAACGCTCTTTTTTGCAATGTGGCTGCAGACAGGGTTGTATTTTTTCATTTTTATTTTGTGATGAATATTTTGGGAAAACCCGCGAAGCAATGAAGCCGCAAAACATTAAGCGAGAAGTGGCGAGGAAACACTGTATACCTTTAGAAACTCGATTTTTTTTTAGAGTTTGAAAATCTTTGGATAATTCTGAACTCCATCGAAATATTGTAAAACGAAACAATCTTTGCATTTAGTATCATAGCTTTCAGGCAAACTATAACACTTCAAATGCATTTTAGTGAAAATTGTGCTTTTTTTTTAATTGCGCTCAAAGATAAACAAAAAAAAACTATTGCCTATTGATTTCAAAATTTTAAAGTAAATACTTTATAGACCAACAATAAAACTCATCATAGTTCTTCTTTGCTTATTTTATTTAGTGGTAATATTAATTGAAATGGAATTTTGAAACATTATTATAGCTTCTTTCAAAATTCAATCGACTAATGTAATAATTCTGATACTTTTTATAAAAATATAAATAAGTGGTAAATGATACCTAATAATTACTGTTTACAAAAAAGAAAAAAAAATTAACGATACTCCCTTCAAGACGTTAATCTGCGTACTGTGTGTCAAATTCTTTTTTAACACATTGTGTGCTGGTACACTTTGCAGCGGAATGGTACCGGGAGCGGGCGTTTTGAGCGTCCATTTAGTTATTCTGTTAAATCTCAATAGATCGAAAATTATTTCATCTTTTAACCAATTTTTTGTATTTTATATTGAAATATATAAACCTATATATAAATAGAAATATATAAATAACAACCATAAGATTTCTGTAAAAAAATTATATTTTTAGTAGATAAATTTATAATAGTATCTTCAATATGGAAAATCAAATAGAAATAGTAGTATATAGTTTTAATTTTTTCAAATTATGCTATATATAAACATTTTTACAGTATAAAAAAATAAAAAGAGCAATCATAAAACTAACAATGTAAAAACTAGTTTTTATTTGTCTCAAATTTTAAGAATCTATGCATTAGACAAGGACATTCGGCTTCGTTTTCTTGTCTATACCGTTATTTTTGTACCCACAAACGAACCGTGTTGTGACACTAACCCGTACTAGTACGTGACCCGTGCTCAAGTATCCATCGTCAGTAAACATACTAGTACGTGTCGCGCGTACAATGTGTTAATGTTTGTAAAAAGTTCTCACTTTTCTCTTTATGTAAAATGTTTTTATTTTTTAAACAAAGTAAATGCAGCAAAGCAAATAACAAATTAATTGAGAGCAAATGCTCAAAATCTCTTGTATCGAGGATGATAATTAAAAATATATGATAACAAGAAAATTTTTAAAGAGTATTTGGATTTAAAATTGTTTAAATGGGATGACTCCCTTAAAATTTAACCTTTTATTAAATGGTAAAATGTAAATAATTGTTATTTAAATGAGCTGACTAGAGAAAATAAAATCTTCATTTTAAGTACAAAAATTTCCAGTAGGAACATGTTTGTATTTTAAATTGTGCTACATCACAGGAACACCCGAGGGGAGGGCGAATAAATAGGAACTATTTTGTACAATAAATACTACGGAATCTATATTTTTCTTTAAAACTTCAAAGTGGTTCATATTGTTGATTCAACAAAATATTTCACGAAATATTTTTGAAAATTATTTCTGGTACCAGATGAGATTCCCAAAATTGTTCCCGATCACCATGTCCTTCTATTTGACAAAGGAGATCTTTCGCTTATTCCCTGCTTCTAAGGGATGCTTCCTTATCATTATTTAAGCTACACGTGCTTCGCAGGTGGTACTGGACCCGTCGCAGCTCTGCAGCCTTGTTTCTCCTAAAGATAACCATCTGTATTGCCATCGGGAAACGTATTGTTTTATGAAAATCTAAAATCCAATAAAAATAACAAATAATTAACAAAACAAAATCATATTAATTTGTTCCAAATATATCGAAATTACAATATCAAGACTCAT
>JAGEOH010000030.1:142500-175000 GCA_032207245.1 Pardosa pseudoannulata
ATATATATACATACATATACATATACATATACATATACGTATATATATACATACATATGCATATACGTATATATACATACATATACATATACGTGTATATATATACATGTATATATATATATATATATATATATATATACTATATACGTATATATACGTATATATACGTCTATATACGTGTATATATATATACGTGTATATATATATGTATATATATATATACGTAACTTATTATATACGTATAAATACTTAGATATATATATATGTGTATATATATATATATATATATATATATATACGTGTGTGTTTGTATATGTATATATGTATATATGTATATATATATATATATATATATATATATGTATATATATATATATATATATATATATATATGTTTATATATACATACATATATATATATATATATATATCTATATATATATATATATATATACATATATATATACATACATATACATATATATATATATATATATATATATATATATATATATATATATATATATATATATATATATATATATATATATAAACTAATATCCCTTTTCAAAAGCAAACGTTGGTTTTTAGTTAATGAATAAAATATATGTAAATTTTCATTCCTCTTTCCCGCAGACCCCTTCATTTAGCATTATCCAATGGGGTATACCTATTATGACTGTTGTGAGACAATTGGAATCATAGGATGGTTTAACAGTTCAGTATAAAGAGACGACTCAAGTAAATATTTCACGAAAAGATTTTATTTTCCAATTGGCTGATGAGCTAAGAAGTCAATAGAGAGAAAAAGTCGAGAACACTTCCATTCCAACGACAGAAATTCGTGCTACTGACGCACGGAAGAATTGTGGAGTTCAACCATCATGCAAAAGAAACAGACGTAGAAACCATTGTGCTCAATGGAATAGAAATGTTTGAGAAAAATGGGTTTCGAAAACAGATTTTATGTGTAAAAAATGTTTTCCATGAATTTTTGGATAATAAACATTTTATTTAAATTAATTTGGAGCTATTTTCTTTGCAAAAAACTTCCAGTTTCTTGTATGAGTCAAACGGGCTCACTTCAGTAAAAATATGTATAGGATCACCATCCGTAAATCTAGTGTTAAATGTGACCTGTCCCCGTAAATGTAAACATAAAATTCATATGTAAATTCCATCTTTAAATTTTAATAAAACAGTAGAAAAGAACGGGAGGATCTCAAAAAAGAAATAAATAGCTTACAACAGAATTGCATGCATCTCCATAAAAAAATTTATGTCTAGATTCTGACTTATTTTCCTTCCCATCTCGACACGTTCTGAAAAGTATGTTTCTTAACACAATGCGACTAGAATACTGAACAATTACCTTGAAAATTCGTCGAATGTTTGAATATTTAAGCTCTGATTATTTGTTTTACTGTTTCTTCAACACACTGTACGGAAAAAAAGACAAACGTTAGAAATAAATAGACAGTCTGTTAGACAACAGCTCCATTCGAATGCTCAATAAAAGGAAATTTTTTATTTTCATTCTTATCCGTCACTTCTTTCTCGATATTTGTTCTTTTTTGTTTGGAGCACTGGGTCAATTCTGAGACGATCTCGAGAGGTTTCGTGACTCATTTAGCATTGATTTCGTTCGGGGATGTGTCTTTTCATTTTTGATTATTTCTGTCTGACGGTAGGTAAGCAGCATGGAGGTCGTGGAACGTTTATTTTGTGACGGGAAAAAAGAATTAGTGAGGATCGGTGAGGAAAATTAATGCAAAGTGAAAGAGGATTAAATTAGTCTGAAATAAAGACTAGTGTTTCAAATGTAAATTGTAGTTACATTTCGTCCGCCTTAATTTCTGTAAGTTGGATATTTCTGACTGCTTAATAAAATGGCTCACATCATAGTCAAAAACGACTTAAGTTAGAATAATCAGAAGTCTCTATTTCATAGCATACCTCATTAGAACCTTTTTATGATGAGGCAACCTCTATAATAGTACATCGTGCAAATGAAAGCTAACAGCGAGCTATTAATTTTGTTAAACAAAATGCCAACATAGATTTAAAGTGGACAAACAATGGTTAAAAGATTGCCAATATATTTTTAAGATGAACCATCAATGGCGAAAAAAATGCCAACGTAGTTTTAGGGTGGACAAACAATGGTTAAAAGATTGCCAATATAATTTCAAGATGAACCATCAATGGCGAGCAAAATGCCAACGTAGTTTTAGGATGTACCAACAATGGCTAACAGATTGTCAACATAATATTTGAATAGGCCCAAAATGGTTAAAATAAATGCTAACATAATTTTAGGATAGTCTAACAAAGGCTAACAGAACGTGAACGTTATTTTAGAACAGGCCCAAATTAATGCCAACGTAATTTTAGGATTTGAGAAAATGGCTAACTTTTGAATGGACCAGCAATGGTTAACAGATGACTAAAATAGTTTTAGGGTGCTCCAACAATAGTTAACAAAATGCAGACATAATTTTAGGATGGGCCATTAATGACCAACTTAAAGTCAATTCTTAAGGCTGAGGAAATGACATCATTTTTTTGTCCAGATTTCAGTATCTATGCTTTACGGTAATACAAAGAGCTAAATATAATTTCTAAAAAAAGAAACTTATATTTTCGGATGCCCACCTTCGCCACCTAGACATTTCGCCAAAAAAAAATCCCGTAACTTTTGCATGGTTCAATAAACTTCCATTTAAAGTATAGTCTTTAGTAACATGGTGAATGCTATGTTCAATAATTCGAATCGTGGATGAAAACTTATATGATAAATTCACATAATACAGGCAATATACAGGAAACTGGATGATATACTTCGTAATTGAAAACAAAAACTTGTGAAACGAAATAAACGTTGAAGCTTATACATAGGTTTTGTTAGATATTTTCTGCTTTTAAAGTTGTAGTTTTTTATAAGGTTTAATTTAAAATATTAATATATGTATTTACACATGTGTATTAGGTAATTTACTCTATACCTATCGATAGAATACCTAGTTAAATCATAGAAGTGAATAATTTTATGTACTTTAACTGGCTTGTCTAGTTATTTCGGGAAATACAGAGGTATTCCCGAAAATATGAAATAACGGATTTCACACTTCAGCGGTAACAAATATAAAAATGAAGGTCCATAAACTTCACCTGAACTGCGTCAAAACCCTTTACCGCTGACTCAATAATTCCATTAAAGTTGTCTATATTTATATCTAATTAAATATATACTTTTTGATATTGTAATATCTCTTTAACTTTATCCATTATTATAATAATTAATGTCTAACTTTAAATAAAAATCATTGCGTATAAATAGATGCACTTTTCGAAAAAGTAGTTCTATGAATTGGGGTCAGTTTGACCCATATCGCGGTTTAAGGACGGTTCTAAGAATAAAGCAACAGTTAAGTTAGAATGAGCAATAAAAGGGCCTCTTTCCCTTATTTTTCCAAGACGAATCTTTCCTTGACATCTGTTCGTCACTCCTTTCTTCAATGCCTTCTTTTTTTTTTGTTCTTGGAACATTGGGATATCTGTGACGGTCTCCAGGGCATTCGTGTTAGCATTGATTTGGACCAATAGAGTTTCTTCCCTTATGAATATTTCTTTTTGTGACTGTTGGTAAACTGTTAGAGATGGGTCGAACCGTATTAGGCGAGGAGAAAGATTAGACGTGGCGTGAATATCAAAGAGGGTTATTCAAATGACGTCACAGTTACGTAAAGCTCTCATTTTGCTTCTACATCCATCACTCGTATTCCCGTAGAAATTCTTGAACGACGTACGTTTGATCAAAGTTTTAACTCCAAGTTTTAAAAGGACGCGTGATTTTTAAGCATGTTTAAATGTTTACCTGATTGTTTAGCTTATATTTTTTAATTGTTATTGGAAACACATGGGATGGAATATTTGTTCTCAATTTTCTTTTAAATTATTTTCCTGAATTTACATCGTTTTTTAAAAATATGAACAATTTTTAAAGTGAAAAGCGAGAGCATGTTTCACTAACTTTAAAATATTTCTGGCACACTGATTACATATTTACACAAAGAGTTTCATGAATAATTTTTGAGTTTTTGAAAACAATCATTAAATATAATGCTCCCCCCTCAATTTAAACTTTTAATAGTTATCAGAAATATTTTCAAATGCTATTAAAATTAAATGAAATAATCTACAGCGAAAAAAGTAGGCAATTTCTTCGTATGTTTATAACGAAAAAAATTAAATCCAATATATGCAACGGTATTTATTTACACTGCGTGCAAATTTTTAAAAAGCCATTCTTAGTAATATGCATTTAATGTAATTATAGTTTCTTTAAAAGTTTAGATATTAAATCCAAAGATTTTATAGGTTCTAGTTAAAATATTTAAATAGGGTTTGTTTCAAAAGCAATCTTCAACATTAAGCGCTAACATAAACAAACTTACAAATGACCGAATCACGTGATTTACTATACTCTCGACACCAAGTGATGAATAAACCTTCGTTTGAAATAAACGTTTACGTGGAAAGTGCCAATCAAAATAAGATTTTGTCTTGCTTTAATCCCGAAAGCGGGATTTTACGTTAATTATTAGCAAATAATAAAAAAATATAAAGCGACATCTGAAACATTTCGAATACTGTATGGTGAAATGTGTGTTATATCACCTACAGCATTGATACAAAATGACGCTGTTTGAATAAAATATAATAGCACGAGTTTTAAAAAATAACCGAATAAAGATATCGTTTATAGACTGCTAAATCAGTTGTCTTCCAATATCAAGAAGTTCAAATTTTGAATACATTTTTATGTGTAATTCATATACAGTAAAGTTTCGATAATTCCTGACGGGCGGGACATGATCCAGCTCGATCTATCGAAAACTCGAATGATCGAAAATGATTAATAATGTATATAAATATAAATATATATATATATATATATATATATATATATATATATATATATATATATATATATATATATATATATATATATATATATATAATAATTATTGTTTTCCCCTTTAAAGTAAACGTATTTAGCTGTGTCAGTTACGCTTGGGTAACAGATCTATGACGTATTAATCATATATCATCTGGACAAGTCTTGATTCGTGCGAATTCGGACAAGTAGCGTGGTAGCAGTGGTCCGAAATGGAAACTCATTCCTTCTCCCGCCGCCTGCAAGGTTCGGTCGGTGATCTTGAAGGCACGAAGCACTGCGTCCATTGAAATTCATCGTCAACTCTTTCAGGTCTATGAGCCGAAACGGACACCCGAACACAAAATTCAACGCAACACTGACATTTCTGTTAGGGTATTAAGACGACGGCGAGTTCCTCGACAGGATCGTCACGGGCAACGAGACTCGCACTTTAACCCCGGAAACCGAGCAGCAGTCAATGCATAGGTATCATAGTGGATCTTCTGTCAGGACCCAATTCAAAGAGAAGCTGTCGGTACGGAAAGGGATGTGCACGGTGTCCTGCGACGGGAAGGCTGGTTCCTTTCACGGGCGGCAGAGTTCTATCACAGAGGGATGCAAAAGTGGATCGCACAATATGACAAGTGTCTCCATTCTGGTGGTGGCTTTGTTGAAAAAAAGCTGAAACATGGCTGTAAGTGTTGCCAATAAATATGTCCTTGAAAGTGTGAGTTCTATTTTTTGTTTAAATAGCGAAACTTACTTTCTGGTTGAGCCTTGTGTATGTATATATATATATATATATATATATATATATATATATAAACACAATTTTGTCTGAACAAATGGTATAAAGCTGCTCTTCTGTACCGCAGTTCGAGGTTTCGAATGCCGCTACTAACATGGGTGCCTATTACCGTTCGGAATCGGCTTTGAGCAGTAGGTTCTGGTCTCATGAGCCCTCGTGAGCAAATCAGTAAACCGTAGCGCTCGAAGCCAAGCCATAAACACAATTTTTGAATTTCAAAATATATTTCGATAAATATTGTAGTTAAAATATATGACTATATTAATTGCTGAAGAAAACTGAATTGCATCTTAAAATCATTGCCAGTTCTTTAACCCTCTAAGCGGTTCGCACGTACAATTTCGCCAAATCGATGATGTCTTCAAAGCGGTTGTCACGTACAATTTTCTACCTCCAAAAACGTTCCGAAAATGTATGTATTGTACATTTCTGCCAGTGTTTTCCATCATGGAGTTTTGAGGTAGGAGGGTGAAGTCGATTGTTTAGGAACTGTACCCCTACTCCCTGAGGCACAAAGACGCTGATAGCTTTTTATGGCTTTGTAAATATCTATTTCGAAGTATTTCGTTTGCGGTAACAGATGTATCTCTAATTGCACCACTTAAATAGCTTGGATGACTTTCGTAAAAAAGATAGAAATCATTCTCTTAAAGAATATTTTTATTTGTACTTTTAGAACCCATTATTTCTTATGGAATGATCTTCGAGACTTGACGAGCTTTATGTGTATTAAAAATTAACAATCTATAATGTCTATTTATATATCTATTTATAACCGGAAGTAAAGGGACAATAACGAGGGTGGGTTTCCCGAATTTCAATCTAGTAGACAAAGGGGGAAGTAAAAAATCATAGAACGCTTTGGTCACTGACACAATAAAACTAGCTTATTTTTGGAGATTTTTTTTTCCTCGGTGTGTTCCACTCGGAGGGTTAAATCCATTTGTTCCTTTTGCGTGCGACAATAACTTCTCATCATCCCATGGTCGTCTGGAGTAACCCCAGGCGGTTGTTCTTCGTACCTCATGGCGTAGCAAGAACCTTGCGGTGGGGAATCATTTGTTAGGTCTTCTTCCTCACTGTTACTTATTTTTGGAACCGGAGTTCGTGGGTTCGAATCCCACAGTGGCATGTATGTTCGTAGCCGTTCGGATTCGACTTCAAGCAGTAGGTTCCGGTCTCATTAGCCCTCGCGTTTCAAAAAGTAGACCGCAGTGCTCCCAACCCAACCTCTTTTTCACTGTCATCCTACTATACTACATTGCTTTTATCCAACGAAACTTAAGGCTATGATATCTCGATTCATAGAGAATATTTTGTTTCATATTTTTCGTAAATATTCTATTTTTGCTGGTTTCTGATCCATATATTGTTTTATTTCAACTAGTAAAAATAAAAAAGGTGTAGTCCAATGCATTAAACACCATTTGTAGTAAGCAAACGAGACATTGAGACTTAGATTTCATAGCAAAATATTTTGTTTAGCCCCTTGTGGTCAAAATAACGCCTTGTGCAGAAAATTTAATATTGCGTTAAAGTGGCATTGTTGGAACAGAAACTCTTTTACAATAAAAATCTGTAATGGAAAAACAAAGTTCCAACACTAAGGAAATAACTAAGGAATGGCTACACGACATGACTTGCAGGTTCTTTTCTAAAAATTCTACAATAACACAAAAACATAAAGCTTCTCTTTTCTTTCATATCAAACCAGAAAAATGAACCATAGTGTAGGCGTACTTACCTAGGTAATAATGCTGGAATAGGAGATCCACTGGAAAATGTCAGTCATGGGACCTATAAATGATACCTATAATCCTATAAACTTATAAATATAGCGGAAACTAGTCCTTTTTATATTTCATTTAACACACAACACGACATATTTAAAGAAGACTTAGAACTTTTCCCAGTTAGACAAAGCACTCACATGTACAACAAAAAAAAACAGAACTCACAACAACTTACGTAACTAACAACTAACCAAAATTAAAAAAACCAACATTCTTTAGAACATTATCTGTTCCTCTTTTTTTTTGGAACACCTGACGCCATCTCTTACTGTACTAGTGACTCTCTTATGGTATTAGCGACTCTCTTACGGTACTAGGGACAACTATCGTCAATTACGCAACAATGCATAATAAAGGATAGAATCTTAAGTTAACCGAACGATGGTCGACAGTAAGAAGCAGCTCTTCTCCAAGCAGTCCCACTCGAAGCATGGATGTTCTTAGACGTTCAAAATCAGCTTTAAGCAGTAGGTCATGGTCTCATAAGCCCTTCCTTCCAAAGCAGTAGACTGTAGCGCTTCGAACTAAACCAAACAAAAATTTAAGTTCACATATCATCTGTAAATCTTCGAAAATTCGATTTTTTGTTTTTTCATATTTTGAAAATATATTGACAATTCTGAATCGTTTAAAATAAAATACCGTCGATATATGTTATTTAGATCATGTAAAAATACGCAATCTTTGCAACGAATATGGTGGCTTTAAAGGGAAAGTATAAAACATTTAAATGCATTTAACTGAAAGTAGTTTATTTTTTCCAATTTTCGAGATGTAAATAAAAATCTCTTGTGTATACTTATTTCAAATTATAGCAGTTTACATTATAGACCTGCGATGAAACTGTTACCTACTTCCTCCGTTTTTGTTCATTTTATTTAGTATTTAAAGTATTTGAAACGAACTCTTTTTTACATTTTACACTTTCTTGAAAATTGAATTCCCAGCTGCAATATTTCTAATACTTTTCAAAATTTTTAATAGGTGAATAATTATGCTTAATTGTTGTTTACATACAGGAAAAAAAAATTATTACTGAAAATCACTTTGTGCCATTTATATCTGCACACAGCGTGTTAGCAAGAGTTTTAAAATTTTTGGAACAGGTTCTATTTATAAAAAAAAGTTGTTATTTTCAGAAAAAAAAGTATATTTGACAGAACGAATTAAATGTAAATAGAAAACCAATTCTGAAAACCGCATGTAATTATAATTTTTTGAAACGTTATAAGTTGAAAAATTAGAAAAATATCTTTTTACTTAAATGGGATGTATACCCTTTAAATAAAGTTAAAAAATTTCATTTATTCTACGCGTGGCTTCGATAAAATTACTTTTGACATAAAATTCAGAATTTCTAATAAATTATCTGCATTAGTAATTAGAATTAACACATTTAAAATTAATAACGTATTTAGGAAAATAATATATGTAGGTAAAAGTCTAAAAATTGAAATGAGAAGCGAAAAGTGTTCTGGATATTATTCGAAAGCTATCCAAGTCCTTTTCGAACTCCAACACTGAATCCAAGAGTTTAATTAAAAATGAAAATCTTCGGGGTTAAATTTGGATAAGTGCTTAGCGAAATCTTCTCTTTGTGCATCGGCCATATTTAAGGACGGGTTTATGCAAAGTAAGCACTGCATTTCTCGAAACATACGCTTCGATGAAATATTATCGATTATTGATTGAAAGAAACCTACAGTGCCTAAAGTGGTTTTCTCTGTAACCGTTTTCCTGAAACACGAATAAACCAGAATTAAAATTATTTCGGCGAGGATAATTTTTGTGTTTTCAATCCTCCACTACGAATCATTTTTTAATCCTTTATCTTTAAATATTCGAAGAAATTGGAAATTTAGAATCTTGAATGATTTGTAGCTCAAAATAATTTTATTTTACTTCACGTGTATGTCAGTTAACATTTAGTTATTAATTTTAACTGCCTTCTTGACTAGATAGAAATCTAAAATTTATCAAGCAAGTTTCTTGAAGACAACACAATATTCAACACCAAAAAATTAGATTGGAGAAAAAAATTAGTTTATTAAATTCAATAATCCGCGAGTTCCGCAGTCTGCTGCTTCGAAATAGCTGCAGGCAAAGACTTTCATAGTCTTTCAGCAACATCTTTAAGCAACAGGTCTCGATCTCTATATCCCTAATGTAGCAAAACAGTAGAAATAATGTTCCAAACTAAACCTAAAAGTTTAAAAATTAAAGTATTATATATATATATATATATAATATAATTTAACTCTGATATTTCTTTAAAAACCTCCTCTCTCCCATTTTAATTCATTCAAATCTTTTTCCAAGATTCTAAGTAGTTTAATCAACGGAGTATTTTCCACTTAACATTCTTCATAAAGCTTTGTATTCTAAAAATGCAAACTTTCTGTCTATTCAGCACGTTTCCCACCTGTTGGTGGCAAATGATTTCGCTTTTTGCTGACATTGCATTTAATTCGCTTATTAAAATGTTTTTTTACCGTGGGAGAATTCTTTCTGTCATCACTCTTGGGCCTCTGTTCGATCAGAATGAACTCTGTGATTTTATTTGTCTGTCGTGTAGTGGAAAAAATGTGCGTTGTTGCCGCTCTGGAATAAAGTTTAACTGAGACTTCTGCCGTTTTCTTCAATGTCGGCCCGACTGCATTTTTGTGACTGCTAGCTGTTGAGCTTTCTCTTTGTCAAGGAGTTTTATAAAAAAGGGATTATAAAACTAAGACTTAAAGGGATAATATATATATATATATATATATATATATATATATATATATTAGTTAAAGTTAATGTCGTAAAATATGTCTTATTTTATAGAAAACTTTTTTTCTCATGCCATTAAATATTTAGAGAAAAACTCTAAGAAATTTCGTAACGGAACGTCTGAAAAGTTTACTACTCGCATTTCTATTATTCGAATACTCAATAACCTTACGGAGTTGACTCTCCTATCTTTAAAATAATGATGGATAACATATTAAGGGGGATGATTGTTAATATTAAAAAAAAATTCAGACAACAATGTGTTATTATAGTGCAAAATCTTTAATGTTTTTGTTAAACACTTACTCAACTTTGTCTCCAAATTATTCACACCAATTTTTAAATTGACTTAAAGATTCGTAATTAGAATTTTTTTTCCTTCCAAAAGAGTATTTCAACATAAAAACTACGATTTAATAATTTTTTATCAAATCAGTACACCGTAATGCTTCAAACCAATCGGCCAATGCAAGTAAGTGTCATATGTTTAAAGCAAGTTGAGTTTGAACCATTTCAGCGAAATCCAAACATACACTTTTATTTTTTCAGAACTTTCAAGAACAAATAAATTAATTTTAATTTTGTTATCTTTATGAATCTGCTTTTATGAAGAAGACTTTTAAGAGGTCTCAGGGGTTTAAAACGTTTAAATATCGAAATTTCTTATAACTTATTATACACTCAAGAGCCAAAACATTATGACCCCCTGTCAATAACGAGTTGGCCCACCTTTGGAGCGCAAAACAGCTTCCTGGCATGGATGCCACAAGTCCTTGGTAGATGGCCGGAGACAGATTGTACCAGATGTTTATGCAACGGTTACGCAAATCCGAGATATTGCGAACGAGTGGTCTTTGAACTCTGAGCTGCCGTCCCATGGCATCACAAATGTTTCCTATCGGATTGAGATCCGGTGAGTTAGGTGGCCAGGACATTAACTGGAATTCAGCATCCTGTTCCTGGAACCACTCCAACATAAGACGGCGTATCGTGACATCGGCTTGATGAATGACAAACCGTGATTCATCTGACCAGACAACTCTCTCCCACTGATCCATAGACCAATCAAGATGTTCCCGCGCCCACAGTAGGCGCAGTTGGCTATGCCGCTTGGTCGGCAAAAAGCACACGAGTGGGACGTTTGCTGCGTAGTCCCCTATCCAACCAGTATCCGCTGGACAGTGTGCTCCGATACTCTTCTACTTGGCTCTGCATTGTATTGGGTTGTCAACTGAGCCACTGTCTCATTTCGGTTTTGCTTCACCGTGCGAGACAGTCTCCGAAGACCTTTATCTTTGATAGCGTGTGGACGTCCAACACCCTGTCGTCTACTGTTGGTTTCACCGTCATTCGTCCACTTTGCATAAGTATTAACAACTGTAGATCGCGAACAAACCAAGAGTCGTGGAGTTTCAGAAATACTTGTTCCGAGCCATGACAATCTGCCCTCTATCAGAACTGCTTTGATCCACATCCTTTCGCATAATACACAGAAGTAAGTGAAAGAATGATTCGTCAGACTCGTCATCAGCAATTCAATACCACTTCCACCTGATCACGTGCCTTCCACATCCTCCAGGCGAGTTCGTTGCAAAATGTAGGGGTGGCCATAATGTTTTGGCTCTTCAGTGTATATCTTCATTTGTTTCTGAACATATTTTGAAAAACCGCTTTTATCGCAATATATCGAGAGTTATAAAAAAAATGTTTAGATATATGGTACATCAGGAGCCTCTTTATATTTTGGAAAAATGCTGCAACCCTTGTAAAGTTTGCTGAAAAACGATTTTCCGACTTTACAAGCCAGACGAGCCAAAAGAAGAAAAGAAAAATATAAAAATGAAAGCGGGTGTTAACTGAAGCTGCTTCTTATGAATGTGCAGGATTTAAAAAAAAAATTGAGTTTATTATATAATCCCCTTTTTCATTATTTTAACTTTAGTGGGGTTTTTTCTCAAAACTATAATTTTCCTTCTTCCACTATCCGTAAGATTAAAAACAATCTATTCTATCTATTTGCTAGAAATTTTCCATGTTTAAATATATCTTTATTATCTATAATAGAATAAATTAATATTTTGTGAGTTTTAATATTTTTATTAAAAGGAAATTAAAAATTGAATATTTATTGATTTTTTACTTTTTAAAAATAGTAAATTTATAATGTTATTGATTCATTCTATGGATCATGCATTTATAACATGAAATTAAGATTTAGGAGTTAAAAAACTGTACAGATAGTAAATGATATATAAAAAATCTTTGAAAATTTTGTTGTTAAATATATTATATTTTTTTCAATTTTAAGATAAAAATTATTTATTAATTTGATTATAATATTGTAATATTAGATTATAATATATAATATTAGATAATAGAACAATATTAGATAATAGAATATATAATATTAGATTTGAAAATGCTATTAAAAACTGACAATTTTTTAATTGTAATAATATTATATTAAGTTATTGGTAGTCGAAATTAGAATGCATTTACGCTGAGTAGCAGTTAAAATCCCCTGATACCTCTTAAAACCATTTCCATACTATCTTTTTTTTTAAGAACTTTAGCTTGAAACGTATATGCTTACCTTCCCTGTTTTGATATCACGAACGATATCTCACGTTATTAAAGCCTACATTCCAAAAGAAATTTTCGTATTTTGTCACGTATCCCAAAACAAGATCTTATTCAACTACAAAATAAAATAAATTCGAGGCCGTTTAGATTTATTTTTTTCTTGAAAAATGACTCGAGAAATTCTCTTGTTTTCCTCAATACCCTAGGGTACGGCACATTTGCGGTATCATTTCATATTAAATGAAATCTTTTTTTTTTTTCGGCTTTTGTTCCTTTTTGTTTCGTTTCTTATATAACGGGATTTTCTTCCTTTTTTAAACTTTCAACAGTGACTTTCTAATATAATATTTATGGTAATGATTTGCGGTTGTATCAAGGTGAATAGCTTTAAAAATCTATCTTCATTTTTGGAGTCAGGGGATGGAGAAAAGAGCTTTATTTTCGAAAGTTTTAATCTGAGGAATAGGATACTTCTGCTTCGCTCATTAGGGATCTAAAGACATCTTGACGTTTTGGACATTTTCCTATGAAGAGAGCAGAATTTCGGCGCGTGTTTAAGATAATTTATTACGGAGCTGCGTGTCGCTTTAATAAATTACCCACAAATGCATTTCTATTAAAAGTAGGTAATTTTGCTTGTTAAAAAATATTTTTATTGTTTTTATACTTTTTTCAAATTAGGATCAGAAATCCCTTGTTAAATTTACCTATATCTAAAAATTGCTAATCTATTTATAAAATATTTTAATTTATTTTCCACGTAAAGTTTGTTTATTAATCACACAGAGTCGCGGGATTCTGTAAAAGACATTGAATGCTACTTTTAATGTTTTTTGTAATATTTGTCTCTATTATAAAATTAAACGTATACAAAAGGACTAATCAAATAAAGTTAAAAGACTATTATACAGAAGGGCATCGGGAAAATTTTCAAATTTACTTCCTTTATTTCTTAGTCTTTTCTACAGTAAAAGTGGAATCTTGCTTCACGATTTTCATCAGTGATTGGACAATGCCAATAAATGGAGTTCTCGGGTTCGAATCCCACTCTAAGCATGGATGTCCGTAGCTGTTCAGAATCGGCTTTAAGCAGTATGTCCCTCTCACCAGCCCTCGTGTATCAAAGCCATACACCATAGAGTTTTAAACCAACCAAGTAATGCAAATACATATATTTTTTAATTGTATTTTCATGTATAGAGCTGGATTTCGGTGTGTGTTTATGATAATTTGTTGCGGAGCGGCATGCCGCTTCGTAATAAATTACCCACTCCCCAGATGCGTTTCTTTTAAAAGTAGGTAATTTTGCCTGTCAACAAATGTTAATCTTGGTTTTTGATCCTAAGGTGTCCACCTTAGGATAGAAAACCCCTTATGAAATTTACCTATATCTAAAAAGGGCTTATCTGTTTATGAATTATTAATTTCTTATCCCATTAAGTTTGTTTATTAAATATACGGAGTAGCGGGATTCTGTGAAAGACATAATAAAGTGTTACCTTGTTTAGGTAAACTTATGAACCTTTTGTAATACCAGAGTCATTTCGGCGGGTTCCTTATCGATGCATATCCAGTTATTATGGACAGACTGAAATAAATCTAAAGTTGAAACACCTTTGAATATTACACCAAGTCACGTTTGTCATTAGTGATTGCTTGAACCCTATCATGTCTTTACAACTATTAAGATGAAAAGCATGTACAACAAAAAGTATCTTAAGATTCTGTATTTGATTGAGAGTCAAAATAGAAAAAAGTGTAGAGAAAATTCTAGAATTAGAAATTTCGTAACGATTTTTTGAAATAGAAATACGGCTGTAAAATTTATTTTTATATTTTTCAAAATGCATTTTTCACCTTTTTTTTTTAACTTTTAAATAATTGAAGATGCCATTCAAATTTTCGACTGTTGCTAAGGAGATTTCATAACACTTTAACACTTGGTATGCGGGTATACTTCACCGCCAACTGACGAGTGCAACGGGCGTTTTTCGTGAATCGCACAAAAGCTTAGTTTTTCAGAAAAATCGCAGGCAATCGAAAACTACTTTGTTTTTAGGAAAGAAACTTTTTTTTCCATTTTATCCATTTTGTATTCAAGAATAAAAAACCAAGCTTCCAATTGACAAAACATGACTTGTACGTTCTGTAGCTACGAATTCGATGGAAGAGGAAATAACGCGACAAAAGACCGAGTCGCTCGACAATCCTAACTTGTGAAAAGATAAAATGCAAAGCGTTGCGTAGAAACGCAAACAACACGTATACAATGTGACACATACGTATAATTATACGTATTTAGTAGATTTGTGGTGCTTAGTGGGTATCCATAAAAAAAAATCTACTCAGTACGTATTTTTACGTGACCCGCGCTCCAGTGACAGACTGAGGAAAACGTAAAAATATGTTGCTCGCACACGAAGTGGTAAAATTATGACATCAGGGGATAAATTTTCAAAAATTCTAAAATGTTTAATAATTATACTATAAATATCCAATACTATAAATATCAAATAAAATAAACAACGAAAAAAGTAGGTTTCACGGTACGTTTCTAATGCTTTGACTATGAAAATTTGAAATCCATACGTGCAATAAAGTTTTATTTACAGGGCTTGAAAGTTGGAAAAAAATTCAGCAAAATGCATTTAAAATATTTCTAGTTTACTTAATAGCTATGCTGTTAAATGCGAAGATTGCATAATTTTGCAGAATGTAATTAGAATATTTCAATGGGAATTGTTTTAAAGGTTTTAGAAATGACATGACTAGGAGTTTTAAAAATTTTAAATTAAAAAAAAAAAAAAAATCACTTTTTTAAGATTTAAAGGTAATGTATTACTTAGAAATAACATCGTTTTGCGATAATGCCTAATTTGAAGGCGCTGGATGAGCTCGAAAAGAACAAAACAAATGCTCTTTAACCCCTTAAGCGGTTTGCCAGTACGGTTTACGGTCATTCATATTTTCGCCTTTCTTTTTCTGTTTTTCCCGTATTTTTTATTATTGCAAAGAGACTATTTAGTATTAATATATACAACAGTTGGTGTGACTTCTTCAGGGAAAAAAAGAATAAATAAATAATAAATTTCTTATTATTCTTATTCAATTAAGTATAGTACTTAATGTTGTGCAAAAAAATGCCTTTTTTGTAAACATTTCTGGTAAATAAATTGATCCACTTAAAGGGTTAAGAAAAATACAACTTTTCATTTTTTTGTGTAAATACGTTTTATTTAATTTCCTAATACCAATACACACTATTATAGTTCTTGCGAAAAGACCTCATTTCTGGTACACTATGGAATTCGAAAAGACCAATTGATTTCCGGATAGCAGTACCTAACCTACCTATAGTCTCAAATATTCCGAAAATAATGAAAAGGTTTGAGTCGAATCCATGATCGATGTCGTTTTTGAACGTCAATTTAAATGTAAAATATGCGTGTATGGACTAGAAAATAAATCTTTTCTGGAGAGAGAGATGCGTGCTCATAAACAATCTTGACGAAATTGCTTCATTTTCGTTCTCGAGATGTTGTGTGTTTCCTTTAGGGTTCTTTCGAAATCTAAAATGGAGGGCGAAGAGCGGATAAATATTGTATGGGGTAAAGCTTCTGCTCCTCAATATAGAAATAAATGTGAAATCGGAAGCATTCACCTTTAAACCTTCAGATTTTTTATTTTTATACGAGCCGCATCCAGAAATTAAATTTCCCGATGTTTTCCCATTTAAAGTAAACGTAATTAGCCGTATCAATTACGCATGCGTAACAGATCTATGATGTATCAATCATATACCAGCTGGACAGGTTCCGACTAATAACAGTAGCGTGGTAGCAGTGGTCCAAAATGGAAACCCTCATTCTTTCTCCCGCCGTCTGCAAAGTTCGGTCTGTGATCTGGAATCCACAAAGCATTGCACCAATTGAAATTCATCTTCAACTCTGTCAGGTCTGTGAGCCAAAAATGACACCCGAACACAAAAATTCGAAGCTTAGGGGCGGCACTGACATTTTTGCTACTGAATCACGACGACGGCGACGAGTTCCTCGAACGGATCATCACGTACGATGAGACTCGGATTTCGCACTTTACCCGGAAAACCAAGCAACAGTCAATGCATTGGCGTCAGAGTGGAACTTATGTCAGGACCCAATTCGAACAGACGCTGTCGGTACGGAAAGGGATGTGCACGGTGTTCTGGGACGGGAAGGTTGGTTCCGTTCACAGGCTGCAGAGTTCTACGACAGAGGGATACAAAAGTGGATCTCACAATACGATAAGTGTCTTAATGGTGGTATGTTGAAAAATAGCTGAAAACTTGCTGTACTTGATGCCAATAAATATGTCAGTGAAAGTGTGAGTTATTTTTTTCTTTTAAGTAGAGAAACTTGCTTTCTAGATGCGCCTCGTATTTTTAAAATCTGGGGTCTTTTCTTAAACGTTTAAATCAAACCCTATTCAAATATTCGAATGAGAACCTGTAAACCATGCGATCTTTGCATTTATGTAGTGAGTGTTTGCACCACTGTAATGCTACTGCTGTAGCAAATAAAAAATAAACTCCAAAAAATAAGCTTTCGTTAAAATGATTTTAATTTGAGACTGACGTGAAAAATAAAAATAATAATGGAAGAAACAAAGCAAATAAGGGTCGATACTATTGCTTTCAGCATGCAATTGAAGGCGAACGTTCTTGTGAAGCAAGCTGGATCAGAAGTGCTTCCGAGGGCGAAATACTTGGATTCGACAGCCGTGTGAGAATGCTTTCTTCTTCAGAAACGACTTAGTTACGCCGCGCCTTGCACTCCTCGTTCGTTCTCGCTTGGCTTCAACTTATAAGGCGGCCGGTAGCTGTGAAGTACGCGTCTGCGCACGCAGATCTGCCGCTTGTGAAAACTTTGCATACTCAATACAAATAATTAGCTGTAACAAAATTATAATTTGTGGACACCACATTACTCCCCCTCCAAAGAGAACGGAGTTCATGAGGCACCAACACTTGGCAACACAAAACGAACCCTTCTACCATACCTTGTGGTATAAGGTTGAGTATGCTCAACTGAAGTGTCTTGCTCCAGTGGCCTATTCTGGGGAAGGATCAGGGGCCGAAAATAGTCTTTATATAGAAAGGCAGGTTTTAATCTATCGATATTTATTATCTGGTTTCTACCTTTTATATCAACTAAATATGTTTTAGCATATCGCTTGACGACTTTAAAAGGGCCATCATAAGGAGGTTGCAAAGAAGGACGAATAGCGTCGTTTCTAACAAAGACATGCGTACATGTGTTAAGGGACTCTGGAACATAGAATGGGGTATCAGTATTGTGGTTGGAAGCTGGAACAGGAATCAGTTTATTCATTACATCGCGTAAAAGCACGACGAATTTACTGTCGTTTATGTTCTTTTGTGACGACTCTGAGATGAACATGTCACCAGGTAGTTGTAATGTAGTGCCGTATACCATTTCGGCAGCAGAATGGTCGGATCCAACACGTAAAGCTGATCTGAGTCCTAGTAAGACGGTGGGTAGAACATCGGTCCATCGGTTCTTACCGTGAGCTCTGAGTGCCTGTTTGAGAGAACGGTGCCATCTTTCGATAAACCCATTGATGCTGGGTGGTAAGGCGAGGTTCGGATTCTTTGAATACCTAGCAATTTGTTCAGAGATAGAAAAAGGGCAGACTCAAACTGTTTACCTTGGTCTGTCGTTACTGTTTGCGGTACTCCAAAGCGAGCGATCCATCCATTATAGAAATGTTTTGCCACAGTTTCCGCAAGCATATCGGACATAGGAAAAGCTTCGGGCCATCTTGTGAATCTATCGATGCAAGTAAGCAGATATCGCGATCCTTCAGAAATGGGAAGAGGTCCGACAATGTCGATATGGATATGCTTAAAACGGGTAGAGGGGATAGGAATACTTTTAATAGGCGACCTAACATGTCTGTGTACCTTTGCCTCTTGACAGTTGATACAAGTTTTTACCCAGAGAGATACATCTTTTCTGAGTGAGGGCCATATGTACCTATTACGAACGAGATTTATGCTGGCACGAACACCAGGATGGGAAAGTCTGTGCAAGTTGTGGAAAATTGACTTTCGTAAAGTTAAAGGAATGTAAGGTCGAACTTTACCATGTGCTACGTCACAATATAATTCTACATTACCCTCAAAGTTCATGGGCTTCAGTTCAAGTGATGTATTTTTACTACTTAACAAAAGCTGTAATTCCGGATCCTGTCTCTGTTCTTTGACCAGAAAATTAAGGTCAATATCAGATGCGACAGAAATAGTTTCCAACCGTGATAAAGCATCGGCGACTACATTATCTCTTCCTTTCACAAATCTTATGTCTGTAGTGAATTGAGAAATGTAATTTAACTGGCGTATTTGGCGGGGAGATTCAATTTTAGTCTGCATGAAGGCGTAAGTGAGAGGTTTATGATCAGTGTATACAGTAAACTGCCGAGCTTCCAGAATATGCCGAAAATATTTTATGGAAGAGTATACACTTAGCAATTCACGATCATACGTGCTGTAGTTCTTTTCGGGAGTCCGCAATTTACGTGAAAAAAATCCTAAAGGAACTACACCTTCTGACTTACGAGCATGTAATGCACCACCAATCGCGGCATTTGAAGCATCGCATACTAAAACGAGATTGTCTTCGTCGGTAAAATAAGCTAAATGTGCTATATCAGCTAAATCCTTTTTACATTTTATAAATGCATCTAGTGCACAGTTGTTAAGTTCAATTGGGGTACTATCCTTTTTCTTTGCTTTTTTGAGATAGGTGGTAAGTGGAGCCTGTACCATGGCAGCATTCGGCAAAAATCGCCTATAAAAATTTAGCATAGCTAAAAACCTACGAAGTTCTGCTACAGTTTTAGGAATGGGAAAATTTTTAATATTTTCAACTTTATCTTGCAGTGGAGAAATTCCGTTTGAGGTTATTTGACAACCCAAAAATTGTACTTGACTCTGGCCAAAAATACACTTAGCAGGGTTCAATTGTAATCCCGCATTTTCTAATCTGGTAAAGATTTCCCTCAAATGCTGGAGGTGCTGGGTTTCTGATGACGAAGCAACGAGTATATCGTCAAGGTACGCTACTACAAAGTCGAGGTCCATAAGTACCTCGTTAATGTACCTCTGAAATGTCTGTGCGGCATTTCGTAGCCCAAAGGCATATAAAGATACTCAAATAAACCAAAAGGGGTAATTATAGCTGTCTTTTCGACATCATCAGGATTTACAGGTATTTGGTGATAAGCCTGTAATAAGTCTAGTTTAGAAAATATATTTTTTCCAGCCAACATTTGAGTGCAATCGTGAATATGGGGGAGAGGATATCGATCTGGAGTGGTAACGGCATTTAAACGTCGATAATCCCCACATGGTCTCCAATCGCCAGACTTTTTCTGCACCATGTGCAAAGGACTAGACCATGGGCTTTTGGAAGGCCTGACTATACCTTTTTCGAGCATAACATGAAATTCCGCTTTGACTACCTTCAGCATAGAAGGGTTAAGTCGTCGAGGGCGAGAAAATACAGGTTGTCCTTTCGTAACTATATGGTGGAAAATTTTTGTTTTATTCAAGCCAAAAGGGGCTTTTCGCTTTCCGATTAAAGCCGGAAAATTACTCAAAAGACTGGTGTATTGAGTAGAAATGTCGTTTAAGACATGAATTTCCTTAAAATTGCCTTTCCAAATAAAACCACTGGAAGAAAGTTTTGTTTCAGGGTCGACTAAACAGCGTGATTTTCCATCCACAAGGAGTCCGAAGTGCTGCAAAAAGTCCATGCCAATAATAAAGTCCTGCACATCGGCTATAACAAATGGCCAAGGAAATTTTCTTCTGAGATTGAGGTCAGGTTGTAAAAGTACTGTACCGTATGTTTTAATGGGCGAACCATTCGCAGCAAACAAAATAAGCTTAGATGCAGTAGAAGAACGATTGCAGGAATTTATAAAGGATTTTGGTACACATGAAACTTCAGCTCCCGTATCTACAAGATAACGGTTAAATGAAGCTGAGTCAGTCACAAACAACCTATGAACACGGCGAACAAGACCTGCTTTACTCATTGTCCGCCCGTGGAGTTTCCCTCATTAAAATTACAAGGTTTTTTACACTTACGAGCTTTATCAGAAAAATTAACATGATAAAAACACATAGTGTCAGTTCGAGGTTTAAATCTTCGTCTGGGAGAACTTCGCGAACGAAAACGATATGTTTTTCTCATAATATCTTTAGTAAATAGTCTGCTAACTTGACGTGCTAGTTCTTGAACTTGTTTTTCAAGATCGCAGAATGAGCCAGAACTAGATTGTGAAACTGAAGCTATAGCTTGGAAAGATGTTAACTCATGAATTTTATCCGCCATTACAGAAAGCTGATCTAATTTTTCTTGGCTAACTGCCAGGATTGCCTGAATGTTCTGGGGTAATCGCGAAAGCCAGAGTGATTTTAAAGCTTCGTCGCTAAAGTTGTCTGCAGCTAGGTTCTTCATAGTCAGCAGCAGTTGAGATGGTTTATTATCACCGAGCTTAACTTCTTGCAAGAGCTGCCGTAATTTAGCATTTTCAGATGCCGTAAATACATCTATCAATTTATACTTAATAGTCTCGTATTTTTTATCCTTTGGGGGCTGTAAGATTATATCCCTAACACTCTGCAAAATCTCTGAGTCAATAGCAGTTAAAACAGTATTATACATTGTTTCATCAGCGACTATACCAGTCAGCTTAAATTGCGCCTCCAATTGGGCAAACCAAATTACTGGATCATTCTTCCAAAAAGGACTAGGTTTAATTGCTACCCTATTAATTTGGGCCTTAGCTTCTTCTATTTCAACACTCTCGGTATTTACAACAGGGTCAGCCATTATATATAATACAATAAACAGTACTAAATTAAACAGCTCAACATAGAATATAGAAGGTATAAAATATAGTAGAAGTAAATTTCAATTAAAAGCTTTATAAAATAAACAATTTCACTTCTATGAAATAAACAAACACATGCCGTGCACAAAAAATGTTGCAAATTGAGACATGTTCAAAACACCTGGGTCACCACTTTTATGTAGTGGGTGTTTGCACCACTGTAATGCTACTGCTGTAGCGAAACAAAAAATAAACTCCAAAAAAATAAGCTTTCGTTAAAATGATTTTAATTTGAGACTGACGTGAAAAATAAAAATAATAATGGAAGAAACAAAGCAAATAAGGGTCGATACTATTGCTTTCAGCATGCAATTGAAGGCGAACGTTCTTGTGAAGCAAGCTGGATCAGAAGTGCTTCCGAGGGCGAAATACTTGGATTCGACAGCCGTGTGAGAATGCTTTCTTCTTCAGAAACGACTTAGTTACGCCGCGCCTTGCACTCCTCGTTCGTTCTCGCTTGGCTTCAACTTATAAGGCGGCCGGTAGCTGTGAAGTACGCGTCTGCGCACGCAGATCTGCCGCTTGTGAAAACTTTGCATACTCAATACAAGTAATTAGCTGTAACAAAATTATAATTTGTGGACACCACACATTTAATATCTTAGATTTGAAAGAAACTTTAAAAATATTAAATACGTTTTATTGAGAATGGAGCGTTTTCAACGTGCTCTCGTCCTAAATAAAATAACTTATTTCACCTATTGTTTTAAAATTTTCATATTCAAATTCAATACAGTATAGACCTATTATGAAACTCTATATATTTATTTCGTTCTTCTTTCTTTCATTTACCGTTGTATTTGAAATGAAATTTTTAAGCATTATATTAGCTATTTTGAAACTTCTATCTCCTGGTGCTTTATTTGACACTTTTTTTGTAAATGGATGGAGAACGATAGCTACTAATCATTGTCTACAAAACTGCAAGTATTATTAATGAAACTCACTTTTTGTCGTGGTAAGTCTGCTCTCTGTGTGTCAGAAAAATTTTAAGACTTTGAAACAAACTTTCACTTTATGTAATTAGTACATATTTTTCATTGTTGTTGTTTCTGATGTCACTTGGTCAAACCAGGCACAATTAAGTCATATGCTACTCGTATTAAGGGGAAGGGGCGAGCTTTTCGTTTTAACGATCAGCGCTAGGGTGGAAGTACGACATCTTGCTCAAGTGGATTCCACGTCATTTAGAAACAGGGACTCAGCAGAAGACCCTTAGGTTTGGCCTACTCCCCCTGCTACAGGACTTGGAAAAGGAGGACAGTGTGACCACGAACCTATTTGACGTACCCCAGTCGCCTTTAACGAACACGCGGATCTTAGGCTCCGAACCCGCAACGTTACTTCTTCTCTCTGCGAATATCGCGCTTCCTGACGTCACCCTTCGCCTGTTTTGATTGGCTTTCTACTTCACGTGCCGCCATCCTGCTAGACTCAAATTCGTCTCTTCGTTGGCACCTCTGAGTCTCGCCGGCATCTGACAGTTTAATTTCCTAGGACATCCCAAGGTATGCCGTAACGATTTTTCCTTGTTAGTGTCCATTTCTCAGACTGACTGGAGTCTAGTCTGGAACTCAACACAAACTCATTTGTGACTCTAACGGAGAGTCGTGACGTCACAGTATATATGTATGTATGTACTTTTATGTGCGTGAGTATTGAATACCTTTATATGACATTGTAAGTTCACTGTAAGATTACATTTTTAGATCTTCAAAAAAAAAAATGTGTCAGCGCCTTTATATGTTGATGACAGCCCCTACCTATCCATATGGACAAATTGTTCGTAATTATTACTAACGTAAATAAATGTAGCGCATTCATAAAAGGAATGCAACTCGTTCCAAATCCATGCCTTAAAATGAATAATAAATTTTAATCGTTTTTTAATGTTCCATCTCGTTTTAAACCATTCATTTCTCAACCTTAAAAAAGAAACTACCTCGCGTTCCACTCGTCGGAAGCTATTTGTTCCGTTCGATTTTCGGATCGAGTTCGCCGTAGTAAATAACGTCATCGTTTATTAAAATGTAGTAATTCAAATAAATGCGACCCCCGATGATTTCAAAAGTAATAAAGACTTACAAACAACCATCAATGTATCGATCTGTCTCCCGATGCCTTTTTTTATTTTTTGTTCTCTTTACTAATGTTAGCGCAAGCAGCTCAACTTACTTAGTAAATGATCAATAAATCCCATTCTTGAAGCCCATAATAGAATGTTATTCACGTCTTGAAGTGCCCCGCACAATACACAACAAAAAACTATGAATGCATTTTTATGATTCGGAACCAATGATAACTCCTCCTAAATGTTGTAATTTTGTCGTAAAGGTGGAAGACGATAACAGAGACACGGGGCTCGGGAAAAAAGAAAAGAACTGATCAAAGAGATATTAATTGATGGTTTTCCATTATGTTCTAGATCCTTCTTCTCTCGGAGGAAAAGTGGAGAGAAACTTCGGGTAAATGGCAATAAAGGATAAAAACCATTATTTTCCGAGCCATAAACAAAACAATGGAATGAAGGGCGTTTTTATTCCTCGGTGAATAATAAATACCCGCAGATGATGTCGCCGCACATTTGTATCGGGCACACAAAAGGCTTTCACTCATTAGGATCTCTCGAGGATTACTCAAAACTGTAATAATAAAAGAGCTGAAATTCCACTTCAGGTCGGGATATCACGCAGATTTTACATCTTTACAATAAAGTGTTATTTGGTATGCATTACGATACTCGTGTTACATCTCTAAATGTATAACGCTAATACAGTCTAACCATGCTTAGTGTAGGGTGTGGTTTCGTTTGGTGCATTACGGTCTACTGACTGTCTTGCAGGCGAGGGCTCGTGACACCGGGACCTGCGACTTAAAACCCATTCCGAACGGCGACGGGCACTCGTCACCACGACAAGATTCGAACCCAGCAAATCCAGTTCCGGCATATACTGCTGAGAAATGAGACATCAAATGAGAACAGAAGAATATTAGAAAGAAATTTTTATTAGTAATAATTTTGATATATTTATGTATATATAGGTTTTTTTTTTATAAAAGTATGTGATTAAATATACATACATATAATATATATATATATATATATATATATATATATATATATAATGTATGTGTGTGTATGTGTATACGTTGGCCATTATGCATACATGTATATACAAACATACATACATACATATCTATATGTGTGTGTATACCGAGTGGCCATAATTAAACTGACAGTGCTCACAGTAAATTTCCTAATTGTGCCAATGGATGTTGTAAACTCGCCGAGCGGTCTGCGATGTTCTATCTCCGATTGTAAGTCATTTGGGTATGACTTCACGTGGGTCTCGTATGGGGAACAGGTATGGAGACGAAATAATCAGCCGTAGATGATTTCAAACTTAACAATGTTGATTTATTCCGCCAAAAAAGTTAAAGAAAACAATATGTAAAGTCGTCCAAAGAGGAGATCACTCTAGGCAACCTACTCATCTGAAAGTTCCGCCGGGAGTCCCTTCCCGTTTTTCCTTTTTCAAACAGGAAACCTCGGTTTTAGGGGAGATCGACACACCCCCAGTTGACATTCGTCCTTGAAGTAGCCGACGCGGACAAAGAACAATTTCTTCTTTCTGTCGGTGCGTTGACAAAACGGCAGAATTGACACTTCTAATAGTCCGTGAGTCGAAAGGACCATTACTGCCGTTTTCCAAATGTTCGGCGTCTTGAAATGTTCGGCGCCTTACAATGAACCAAAAGAAAAAAGTTCGTCCGACCACCGACAGAGACGGAGACGACTATTACAGATGTAAAGCGAAATTTAAATAAAGCACTTCTTCTTCTGCTCGGCATAAGTGATATTGCAGATCGCGAGACTTTATCGGTGTTTATGTAGATATTACGCTTTTTTAAAAGTGTTGCCCTATTGCACTTGAACTCAATCAGAAAATGTGCATAATAGAAGGTAATTTTATTTCGTATTAATTTGCATTTGTTAACACTCAATTTTCTATAAAACAGCGCCAAATATTCCCCTAGCGGTGACTTTGGAACTCATTTGTTTTTTGCGGAATCCTTCGTCCCCCGTTATGTTTAATTTTCCTACAAAATGGGGCGTCATTCTCGCAAATAGATCGCGCTACAGAACACTGTGGGCACTGTCAGTTTAATTATGCCCACCCGGTATATACATATATATATATACATATATATACATATATATATATATATATATATATATATATATATATATATATATATATATATATACACAGATATATACATATATACACATATATATATATACACAGATATATACATACATACACATATATATATATACACAGATATATACATACACACATATATATATATATATATATATATATATATATATATATATATATATATACACAGATATATATATATATATCTGTGTGTATGTGTGTGTCTATATACAGGCTTATATGTCTGTATGTGCGTGTGTGTGAGCTTGTTTATGTATATATGTATGCATATATGTGCATAACTATGTTTATATCTGTGTCCGTATGTGTATATATATAAAAGCCCAATGGCGTTGGGGTAATGTTTCGCTCTCTTACGCACATGTCCCATGTTCGATCCCCGGACTGAGTAATGTTAACACACCCTTTAATCCTTTAAGTGCGTAGCAAAGTGAGGACCTAGCATGCTTGAGAACTCAACACCGAGTGTTCCTCGTAAGGTTGACCACCCAAATGTTTCACACCCCATGGCCCTTGGACTCGAAAACGGAGATGGACACCGTAGGTCCTGGCTCCCAATTTCGGATGTAGCCCCGAGGAATGATATATGTATGTATACACAATATATATATATATATATATATATATATATATATATATATATATATATATATATATATATATATATATATATATACAGTGAAATTTCTCTGAATGGCCACCTCACCGTTCCGAGAATATTTGGTTGCTCAGTGGCCGCTCTGAAGGTGTTTATTATAAGATATTTGCTGTAATGTGTAATATAAACAAGTCTCACATATATTCCTTATTTAATTTGAAATTGAAAACTTATCTGAAGAGAAAATAGTACTTTTTTTCATGCTCTCTTGCATTTTTTTAAAAAAGGCTACAATTTGTGTCTTTCAATTTTTTACTTTTCTCTACAACAATCATTTTAATATTTTACTCTAAAAGCAAATCAAATTTTTCAAAATCAAATTTTTTATGACTTCGTTGATTTGCGTTCTTCTGCAGTTAGATATGTCAAGTAACTCTCTTGCCGATTTGCCATTTTCATATTCAAGCAGAACTTCAATGCGCTGCTCGAGAATAAGGAAAGCGCGTTTCGACGTCGTAGCAACTCAGATCACTGAACAACTAATGAAATGAAATTGACGTGAATGACATTTTTGCTGACAGAGGGGCAATTCATCCTTAACTTTCTCTATTGGAATTACAAAGCCCTAGGATACCTGCAACGCCGGATTGTATAGTTCCTCCCTCCGTTTCTATGGATGGTGCAACAGAGATTTTCTATCTGAAAGGTGTAGGGAGAATACAAAATAGATAACAGATTTTATTTCTCTTAGAAACGGGGGAGGGGACCGCGCGAATGGATTTCGCAAATTATTCCTCTGTCTTTTGTCCTACTATAAAACTAACCTACTTTTTCCGCTCAAAACTTAAGCACTGAATGAGTAGAATTTTTCGAAAAATGAAAGGGGCGATCCCACTCTATGGCCGTTTAGAGGGGGTCGGGTGGCCTCTGATACAGGTTATTTTACCATTAGTTCTATGAGTCGAAAAATCCGTGCCATGAAAAATTGGCCTGTTTAGAAGGGTAGCCGCTACACAGGGGCGGCCCGTCGGAGAAAGTTCACTGTATATATATACATATATTTATACGTACATGTGTGTACATTTTTAGTTTTTACTTGAACCACTTAAGCCCTGAGTATTATTTTCCGATAAATCAATTTTCCTCTGGTTCCCATTAATTACCCCAACTCTTCGAATCTCCGTCGTGTTCATGCAAAACATGCCACAGCGTTCGTTTCTTTTTCCTACCGTAAAGCGCACCTGCCCACTCGAACGTTAGTCCTTTCCGGAATCCCGGTCTTAAAAATCCGCCGACGCTCGTTTATCACCTTCAGACTCGCGTAAATTCGGCTTAACATTCTTTTTCGATTCGAACGATCCGAAAATCTTGAAAAATTCCCGACGGTGGTCGGCTCATTAAAAGACGCCTTGGATTCTTTTTTCCCCCGTTCATATTTCTTTCTGCTGCTCTTGCATTCTCCACGCCAGTAGATTCATAGTTCACAGCGTTTCGTTGATGGAGGCCGCTGACCCCCGTCGACCCCTCCGCGGTTTCGTCTTTGGCGGGGAGGACCCCCCGCCGCGTGTGATGGAGTGCGAGAAAGGGGACTTCTGTGTTGTGGTAGTTGGCAAGCTACTTTAATTGAGAAACCGCTGTTTCCATCTTCGAAGGAATTGCACGGTGGGAATTCGGCTCGGGTGCCAGGGCAGTGCACGCGTAAAATCTCGAAGTAATCTGGATTTTGCGCAACTCTTCGAATTCGTTTTCGACTTGAGACGGGATTTTTGTAACTTCGGGATGTGAATGACATCACGTGTGAAGGCTTTGAGGATTTAAGGGGCGCATCTACTTCAAATCGAAGAATTTCTCTTATTTTTCAAGTTATCCTATTTTTATTTCAATTATCGTCACTGCATGGGTTTTTCGTCATTTGCTTTCTTTCTTATTTAATGAATTTCTCTGAATTGACTTTGCTTCTAAAAAATATTTTATTTAAAGTAAAAAGTGAGGTCTTGTTTCAAATTTCTTTCTAATTTACAGTGTACAGACATGGAACAATAGAAAGTGAGTTTTAACCGTTAATTTGACAAGATGTTTTTTCAAATATTTTTTAATTTCTGTTATTTTCCCATGTCTGTATAGACATTAGGATCTCTGTAAAATAAACCAAAAAAATTTGTCATTTTCCATTTTTGAGATAATTAATGTCCGCTGTGGCGAACACTGACAATTATGTTATAGAGTACTTATAATTATACATATCCGGTTTAGCTGACTTAGCCAAATTAAGGGTTAACTTTTGAAGCAACTTTGAATGGAAGATTTTCTCTTATTTTTCAATGATTAACGTAAACACATGAGATGTTCAACATTTGCTGTCTATTCTCAACTCATTTCGCTAAATTTAATTTGTTTCTAAAGTTTGTTACTTTTAACAGTTGGCATGCGGGTATACTTCATCGCCCACTTACACAATCAATGGGTGTTTTTTCGTGAATCGCGTGAAAATTTACTTTGTTATTATAAACGAAACTTTTTTTTATTTTACACTTTAATATACACTGTATGATTATTAAACAAAAATGAATTACGAAATCACAAAAATACACGATTTTTAAAATGAAAGTCCGATGCTCTGTCAGCGCGTATTTCTTCATCACTCTCTTTGTCACGACCGCTTATTTAATCCATTTTGTATTCGACAATAAAAAACCAAGTTTCCAATTGACAAAAGACGACTTTTACGTTCCGGAGCTAGGAATTGAACTGATGACGAAATAACGCAACAAAAGACCGAGTCACTCGACCATCATAACTTGCATAAAAAAATGCAAAGCTTTGCAGAGGAAAGCAAACAACACGCCTATAATGTCACACATACATACAATTATACGTATTGAGTAGATTTGTGGTGGTTTACGTATATCTACCACATATCAACTAAATCTCATTTTTACTTGTCCCGCGCTCCCGTGACAGACTGCAAAAAACGTAAAAAAAAAAATACTTGGCCTTAACGCGAAGTGTTAAAATAAAATGAAAAGCGTCAGATTTATATGAAATATTTTTAAATTTTTCAGGAAAGCTTTGCGAAAATTATAACAACGCTAAACGAGTTTCATTAATAAATTTTGCTTCTCTGTAAACAATAAATATCGTATATCATTCACTACCTATTTAAATTTTTTAAAAAGTATCATAGATCTGACACGGAGTTATTGAAGGTATATAATGTATTTACAGTAAACATTTGAAAGGAATATGGACGATAGCTTTTAATACAGAGTTTGTAAATTTCCGAACGTTTTTTAGATGGCGTGTCAGCTTAGTATGATAAATTCCTTCATAAGATGCCTGTAAATCGAACATGTTGATTGTACTTCTAGCGGTTTGCCGCGAAAGATGACCGTATAGGTTGGCCTCTGCAGTTCCGGAATTCGCGGATTGGAATACCACTGAAGGCATGGATGTCCGTAGCAGTCCAAAATCAGCTGCATGAAGTAGGTTTCGGTATCATTAGCGCTCGAGTAGCGAAGCTATAGACTGTAGTGCTGTAAATCAATCCAAACTTAACTTTTTTTTTTGTTCAAAAAAGCTTCGTTTTGAGAGAGAGGGATGAGAGAGAGAGAGAGAGAAAGTGAAAGAGAGAGAGGGAGAGGGATAGAGCGAGAAAGAGAAAGAGAGTGAGAAAGTGAAAGAGAGAGAGAAAAAGAGATATGTATATATGAGTGAGTGAGTGAGTAATTCGGGCGTCAGTAGATTAAGAACTTAAAATACTTCCTTCTTCGGTAATAAATCTAGTGATTCAGTCAATGTCATAACATGATGTAATTATAGCATAACTTTTTCAATAGGAGGCAGGCATGCATGTATAATCTTCAGTAACGTTTTACACATACTTGCTCGTGCTCCCGGACATTAACTTCGACGGACTGCAAGTCCCACAAAGGAAAAGGACGCTAACGATTAAATTTTATCCTCAAACTATCGGAATATTTTTAGAAATCGATCGTTTTAGTTGTTAACGATAAAAATGACCCGAAATCTATTGAATTATATTGAAGAAAATGACTCATTTTTCATGTTAAAGGGTGGAAACCGCGTTTGAACAGCTTGATAATCGGTCGGATTAGAAATTCCTGCTTTACTGAAGGGAGAATGAATAGAAAACTGTCGCACTATTAAAATTGTGTTTTGGAGCGTGCAGTCGCCGAGTTTAATTTCTGGAAAGGAAAAGGAACCTGAAAGAAATACCCGTATGTGGGCGAATGAACTAGAAATTCAAACGGCTTAAGTATAATGGAGCAACATGTTGAAATGGCTGCAGTAAATGCGACCGTTGTTTAAGGAAATCTTTTCATACTTAAAGCGAAGTAAATGTATGCATGTTGCCGTTAAATTGTATAAATCATTTATTTCTGTAAAGAACTAGACAGGTACATAATGGATGCACAAATTCATACTTTATACAGTTATCCTGTGAAATAAATAATTACTCCATGACAGCATTTTCAAACTGTGGTCCTAGTGAGCGGTACTCGAAAAATAATTAGTAATAGCGGATATAAAAACATTTTTAAAATAAAGTAAAAAATATGATAGAATCGTTTTTTACTATAATTCATAAAAATTATTCTAATAATAATTAAACAGGAATGGGGTTAAGATATCCGTCTACGTTCGGAGAACTTTTTTCTTTAAACGTAGAAACTAGTTCATTTTTTCACATTTTTAGATTTATCTTTTTATATTATCATAGAGAATTTCACTTAAAAAATTTATTCCTCGAGAAGTTTTTATAATATATCTAATAAATGAAGAAAATTGAGTCAAAAAATCGGGTTTTTTCAAAAGGTCTCATTTTTTAATAAATAAAATTATTTTAATATTATTTGATGCAACATATATATTATATTCTGGACAAGTGAACTAAAATCTTTAATTGATTTACATTTGGTAAAAATTGTTGGTCCTTCAAAATCCAACACGTTGAATTTTTAAAGAAGTTTCGTTACCATTATACCTAACTATGTGTGTAACATCATGAAAAATGATCCAAAATTAAAGCTTTTAGGTTATTTACTAGTAAATACTATCAAAAGGATTCATAATAATTTTAAACGATGCGGCTAGAAGTTTAGTTTTTGAAGAATGAACTATTATGCTGTTACAGTTTGCAAAATATGGTGATTGGACAGTAAAATAGCATTTATTCCAGAGTTAGTTTTGGGAGACGGCTAAATATAATTTCAGTCGACGAACACTCCTCGAAATTTGAGATTTTGTAACTGGGAAATGAGGAGGAGAAAAGAGGAATTTGAGATATTAGGTGTAACAATATTTTACATTGTGTGTGTGTGTGTGTGAGAGAGAGAGAGAGAGAGAGAGAGAGAGAGAGAGAGAGAGAGAGAGAGTGTGAGAGTGAGTGAGTGAGTGAGTGATATATCAAAATTATAAAACCTCCTTTCTCCCATTCTAATTCCTTTAAGTCTTTTTCCCATCCTCTAAATAGTTTAATCAACTGAGTATTTTCCACTTAATATTCTTCATAAAGTTGTCTATGCTAAAAATCTAAACTTTCTGTCTATTCAGCACGTTTCCCAGCTGTCGCAGCCAATGGTTTCGCGTTTTTGCTGATATTGCATTTAATTCTCTTATTAAATTTTTTTTTTACCGTGGGAAAATTTTTTCTGTCTTCCCTCTTGGGTGCACCTCTGTTCAACCAGAGTGATCTCTGTGGCTTGTCCTTTGTCTATCGTTGAGTAGAAAAATGTCCGGTTTAGCAGCTCTGGAATAAAGTTTCAATTAGGCTGGTGT
>JAGEOH010000030.1:180000-190000 GCA_032207245.1 Pardosa pseudoannulata
ATAAATGTTCATAGCATAAACATAAGGGCTTATGACATCTGACATAAAGATGTCATTCGAAGTAACATCTTTATGTCCTATTTCATAAAACCTTTTTGACTTTTGATCTCCACGAAAGTAGTGACCACGTGCATGAATTCAGAACTAATGATGCTCTATCGAATGACGGGTAGTTTAGGATTATACGGGGATTTTAAAAAATCCATAGTTAACCAATTTCTTACATAACTTTTTTTTAATTAGTCGATTAACGATGAAATGTGTTGATCCAATCTGATCTATCGATGATCCAACGAATAGCAGAGTTCGAAATGACAGTTTCTGTCGTCAGTGAGGGAGCTAACTTTATGAGTGTCATAACAAATAATGTTTTGTTAGATACTTGACACATATTAGTAACAGTGCAATCTTTCTTTAACATATCCCACACGTTCGACTGCAAACCAGTGGTAAAATTAACTGGTTTGCATTCGAGTTAAGTATACCTAATGTGGGTTCGTGCACGTTCTTTTGTTCGAGGCTTTCAAACAATAAATAATAATACATTATAAAATTTTCGGAAAGTTTTGAATATAAATATCTCGATACATTTTTGTCATGGAAGACTTAAACTTTTTATGTCACTATTCTAGTTTGATAAATTTCAATTCTTTAATACATATAGTGATAAATTACCAAAAAAAGCACTTTGTAATTTTGGAAAATATGTGTTTGTATATATGTATATCTATGTCTGTATATATGTGTATATATAAGTATGTGTGTATCAGTCTATGTGTACGTATATATGTAATCCATTTTTTATAAAACTCCTTGACAATAAGAATTTACTTATTTATTTATTTTATGTTTTTTGGCACAAAATCCTTGGGGGATACACTGCGCCATACAAGTTCTGTTAGAGTATACATACAAGACACATATAAAAATTTACATGATAAATTACTAAAATACAATCAAAAATCTAAAATGTACATAAGTGAAATTTTCCAAAGAAACTAGTAACAGAGATCCTATTTCATATAGCAGTCCTGAACGGCGGAGAAAGGGAAACAAGCCCGCATGCGGTGATTCCCCAATAATAGTCCCAAGATCAGGCAACGAAGTTTTAAAATATTCCAGATACATCCGCCGGAAGCAACAGCACGAAGTCAGGAAGTGTGCAACTGTTTGAGGTGACTTGCAAAAAGCACACTGGAGAGGTGCTTTCCCAAGTAACAAATGAGCATGAGTGACAATAAGAAAGCTCAACAGCTAGCAGTCATGTTTTCATGACTGCAGTCGGGCCAACATTGAAGAGCACTGCACCAGTCTAATTTGAAACCTATATTCACGAGCTGCTATAACGCACATCTTTTCTACTTCACGACAGACAAAGAAAAGCCACAGAGTTCACTCTGATCGAACAGAGGTGCACCCAAGAGCGAAAAGAGAAAGAATTTTCCCACAGTAAGAAAACAACTTAATAAGCGAATTAAATGCAAAACGCGAAATCATTTTCTGCTAACAGGTGGGAAAGGTGCTGAATAGGCAGAAAGATTACAGTTTTAGGATAGACAGCTTTATGAAGAATGTTAAGTGGAAAATACTCCTTTGATTAAACTATTTAGAGGCTGGGAAAAAGATTTAAATGAATTAAAATGGGAGAGAGGAGGTTTTTAAGGAAATATTATAGTTAAATAATTTTGATATATTACATATATATATATATATATATATATATATATATATATATATATATATATATATATATATATATATATATATATATATATATATGATTGTGCGTGTGTGTAATTTTTATATATTAAATATATATTTACATAAGAATATTTATTTATATATGTATGTATATGTGTGTGTAAAGTATATACATATATATGCACGTATACAACTTATATATATATATATATATATATATATATATATATATATATATATAATATGGACCAGTAGTGATGGCATGGAAGACATATTTGATTTCATATATAAAAACTTCTTTATTGTAATCCTTCTGTCCATGGCTATGTCATTTAGATATCCTTTGTTCTCCTCATTTGCCACAACAAGCGTGGAGGATGTTATCAGCCCAAGTTCCCGCTCAGATCTGTCTTTTTTGGCGTTGCTACCTAAGAAAATTCCAATGTCTTCTTCTACGTCGGCTTCTTTACTCTGTATAGTTCTGCTCAACGGTGTGGCTTTCTCCTATTACGTTGTCGTTAACAAATTACAAATATTTTTAATTATAACTCGCTTAATTCTTAACCCCATTTTTTTAAACCTGACATACACACACACACACACATATATACACACACATACATGACTTATGGTTATTGGATAAAAACCGAGTCGATGTCTTTATTTTGTACCCTGTATACTAAATGTATGCTTCTAATTAAACTCATCGAATCAATTTTACTAAAATATTCCCATATTGTACGCGTTAAGTGGAAAATATCTAGTGTTTATTAGATTTCGGAGCGTTTGTCGAATATAATAGAATTTATCTGTCGGATCTGTGCCTTGTCCCGGGAGAGTATGTTCCGATCAATAGAATTCTGTCAGCGAGCGGGTTAAATAATTTGTCGAAATTCCACGGAGAACACCCCGATTTTTCTATTCGACCTTATCAACATAAAAGACATTTTCAGTAAAATTTCAGCTAAATTGAAACAATGAATAAAAGAATTTTCCGCTATTCATGTTGTTTTATTTTTAAAATGTTGTTTGTGAAACTTTATTCGAATAAAAAATACAGATTTTAGATTATGTATAGTCTACCGCTTACCATGCAGTGATGTCAAGTTGTGTTTTGAAAACGCTTTTCTGGGATATTTTAATTTCGGATTATTTTAAGACATACAAAAGTTTTTTTTTGAGAATAATTTGATGCATTAAATTAGCCTATAAACACCCTTAATTTACGTAGTATAATACCAATAAACGCTCATAATACTTCTCCTGCGACAGTCTAAAAATCAAATTTATGATAGTATAGAGCTGTGAAAGCGTGAGAAGATGCAAAAGAGTTTCTAAGATAAGAGTAAAGGTTTGAAAATTAAGATTTGAAAGAAAAATGAAAAGAAAAATCTTTGGCATAATAAATACAGAAAGATAAGTATGAGCAGTTAACTTCTAAAATGAGAGTTAAAAAGTTGTGATATATATATATATATATATATATAAATATATATATATATATATATATATATATATATATATATATATATATATATATATATATATATATATATATATAAATACACACACATACAAATACGACCACCTAATTTATAAAATGAAAGTGATGTTAATCTTTCAATTACGTGTATTTAAATAACTGTTCGTTTTGTACGGTAGAAATGCATATTTTCATTTTTATTCATTTCATTTTTCTATTTTCTTGTTTTGCTCGTTCTGAAATGCCGTACTTTGGCGTTTACCAGTTTAAAATAACTTTTGGCAAGTTTGATAAATGGTTTCGGAACTTTCGTTTTAACAGACTCGGCGCGTTTCAATTTCCGAACCATTTATCTCCATTTATTCGGTTTGAACGGCTATACCCCATAAGCAAATATGAAGTGACGTAAAGTTCATTACAGACGATACAGGGTTTTAACTCCGATAAAATAGGAGATGGACGAATAAATTCGAAAACAGTAAAAAATGTCTCGACAGGAAAAAATATAGAGTGGGAGAGAGAATATTTAATTAAAACATTTCAATATACAAAATAAACCGCATTTAATAATTAACTATACATAATAACTATATATAACTTTTCAAAATTACTAACTGACATAGAGCTCATGGGCCGTTAGGTAACCTGCAGACGTGAGAAAAAAAAATTCTAAATTAAAAGATGGTTCCTCACGCCGCGAGACTCCTAAGAGTTTGCCCACGACATTTAGAATCGGAGACCGAGTAAATGAACTCCAGGCTTGAACTGGCTAAGGACTCGTATCGCATGCGAACTTGCAGGACATGGGAAGATGACTATTTCACGTGCCACTGATGAACAGGGCGGATCTCTTTCCGACTCGAGCCTCCAACTCAGAAACCCCCGTTTATGCGGTCGACATTATTCCCGACCTACCACATTTCCACTATATATATATATATATATATATATATATATTAAACTAAGAACTAAACTCTTATGCTCAACATCCCCTAGGAGGCCAGGGTCTACCAAGCCAATCTTCCGAGACCAAGGGTCGTGGGGTGTGAAGCATATGTTCCGGTTAGGTGGTCAACCTTACGGGTCAACTCTAACCCCAGCTTTGAGTTCCCAAGCCTGCTTGGTCTTCAGCTTCTTTAACCAAAGAAGGAATGAACAGCTAAGTCAACCTCACCCAGTCCGGGGATGGAACCTCGGACCTGCGTCATGGGAGCTCGAAGCGTTACTCCAGAGTCACTGAGCTTCATATACATATATAAATATTTATATACATATTTATATGCATGTATACATATATGTATACATGCAGGTATACTTGCAGGTATAGCATGTATACAGGTATGTATGTATATATATATATATATATATATATATATATATATATATATATATATGTATGTATAATGTATGTGCATATATGTATATATATATATATATATATATATATGTGTATATATATATATATATATGAATGTATATACATGTACATAAATGCATATAAATATTGATATATATTTAGATGTTTAGACATAAAATCGGGTCAGCTAAGAGAAAAACCTCGGAAAATCGAGGTAAATTGGCACTAAAATTATAACGACACATTTCAGCTGTATTTATTTACTCTACTTCTGGCATACCATAACTTTATTCCTCCGAGGAAATCTCAAAATATTAATCGAAACATATATGGAACTAAATGAATGACATAAATCATTCAGGATTCGAAATTTATTGTTATTTGATATTTTTCATTTCGGATGTCGAGACCCTTCATTTGGTCGGCAAATGAATGTCTGATTCGGACATTTACTAATGGGATTTATTTTAATTAAGACACGCACGCATTACAAACAGACGCCGCATTCGAAATTTCCAATTAGTTTCCAACCCGCATTTATTCGGCAGAAAATCCCAACCGCATGAAACTTCAAAAATATAAATCTTGGAACACATTTTAGGCTTTCAAATTTAAAATTTAATGTGTCAGGGGATCTCAAATTTTGATTTTTAAGGTATTCCAATTACAGCACACTTTACCTTTCAACTTTCAAATATTCTATTTTTTACATTTTTCTAATCTCTGGGCATTTTTAAATCGTTTCAAACCAACCCAATTAAAATATCGATATAGAACCTGTGAAACTGTGAACAAAAATTGCATTTAATATCATAGGTATTAAGGAGATTCTTAAAACTTTAAATATACTTGACTTAATATTGAGCTTTTTTAACTTGCACGCACTATAAATGAAAATGTATTATACATATTGATTTCAAATTTTCAGTCAAATACGATATAGACTTCTGTGTGTTGTTTTCTTTATTAATTTTTAAAAATAATTTTTGAATGTGTTTAAAATAAAAATTATATATAGGTATGTTGTAATGTACTTACAACACTAATACCTGTGTTCGTTTACAAAGGGGAAACACTGTGAAATATAATGCCTTATATTTGTATGAAGACATTTATTACGTACACTATTTACAAATGGATACCCTACTTGATAACCGTGTCACATAACCAGCAAGGATTTAGATTTTATATTCATCCATACACAATAATTATTACAATTCTCTTTTTTTATACGTTATTCCTTAATCAAAATTTTGAATTCTTAACTGAGGCCTAAATAACCGTTATGAATAGGTTAGATCTATTTACCTCCATACATTACAGGCTCGGGCTTTCATCAGGATGTAAAGGGCGTAAAAGGGCGTCGGTACTGGCTTAGCGGCCTTTATTTTGCTCTACGTCTATGCTGGCATGATTGTCCGGGACTCGATGGCAGGTTCAGCCACTCTTCAATCCTGACTTCGAGTCCTTTTTCTTCACTCTCTTTCTCCACTCCTCACCTCGGTTTTAACGCCCCTTTTTCTTCTTTGCCAAATCGCTTCAAAATTTTCCCACATCTGGAGCCCTTTCGGGCTTGCGGGTGGGCTCATTAAAATAGCCCCTTCTGTGAAAGCTGACATTATTTTTAGCCCCTACGCCCATAACCCACGGTTACATCTCTGTGAGAGCTTGACCGTTACGCTTGTGCCATTCCGTGATCTATAACTCCTCCTCAGAGGTCCCTCCAACTCGAAGTCAACAGATGCACTTATACTCTTCTTGGAAATATCTTCCACAAATGTGCATGCACGTGCTGACCGTCGTGGAAAAGTACCTCGGTACAAGGTAAATGTTTTAGAACACGCTCTATTAATGTATTATGCATACTGACAAGCCGCCTCTAAACATTCAATTTTAAGAATTCAAACCATTTTTCTATTTTTAAAATTGCTAGACATTTCTGAATCTTTTAAAATATGCCTCACTGAAATGTTTGAATGAGAATCTGTTAAACCATAAAATCGTTGTGTTTGATATCTTAGCTGTTAACTATTAAAACTTTAAACGCATTTTACTGAAAATGGTGTCTTTTCGACTTACACGCAGTCTAAATAATAAAAAAAAGCTGTGTAAATTGATTTCAAATTTTCACAATCCATACATGATACACCACGACGAAACCCTACCTCCTTTTTTTGCGTTATCGTTTATTTCTTTTGATATATCTGGTATTTGAAATGTAAATTTTAAACATTCTTTTCAACGTTCTATCCCGTAGTTCCTATTTGGGATACGTTTTAAAATTTTCAGTCGGGGGAGAATGATACCTATTCATTAGTGTTTACGAAAAAGGAGATTAATTAAAGAAAGCGTCCTACCAGTCTCCTATGGTGACCTCGGTTTTAATCTTGATGTTTCGGTTCACCTCAGTGGTCATTATTTCGACCTACGCCATTTCAACATGCTCGGTCTTTAGCAAGCTAATGAATATTCATCCCCGTGTCGAACACGTTCCCGTTCTGTCGTTTCCCTTCTTTCGAACGGGGGCGTGTCGCTCGGTATCTGCATATGTCCCGGGAAGAGAAAACACACGATTTTTGAAAAGTTTTCCTTTTCGTTGCTGGAATAATCTCTCCCGATGTCGGTCGGCATTTATGCAAATGGGACAAGAAATAAGTCTCGCCCTTTACTCGGCTTTCGAATGTTTTCCCCGAAAAGGTGCAAGGTTATAAATCGTAGAGTCCAGTTAAACAAATGACTCGCACTTTGCTCTTACGAAATTTGGAAGATGGATGGAAGACAAATGTAATTTTTTTGAACGTAAGACTATTCGTTGAAATCGTGTAGAAAGGGGAAGCACAGTTGCACTTAAATGGGAAATTAATAGCTTTCATTTTATTTTTCTTGAGATATTAGAGATAAGTACAGAAAAATCTTTCATCAACAGATCGTAAAGGCTTTCTTTAAGTGGACAAACCCTTTTAAAGCTTCGCGGAACGATTCCCGAATGATAGAGAGCTGCTCTTCGGTACCGAAATTCGCGGGTGAGAATCCCACCGATGGCATGGTAGTTCGAGGCCTTTCGGAATCGGCCTTAAGCAGTAGGTCGCGGTGTCGTTAACCCCAGTGAACAAAACAGCAGACCTTAGCGCTCCATAACAAACTAAACCTTTAAATTATCAGAAATTCCATTTTAGGAATTTTAAATTTTTAAATCTCCGGCCACTTTTGAATCGTTTTAAGGTATCCGTCTGCGTCCGAAATACTTTTTTCTTTCAACGTAGAAACTAGTTCATGTTTTTACATTTTTAGATTTATTATTTATATTATCATACAAAATTGCCCTTAAAAATTATTCCTGGAGAAGTAATGAATGAACTAATAAATGAAGAAAATTGAATAAAAAGATCGAGTTTTCTCGAAAGATCTAATTTTTTAGTCAATTAAATTATTTCAATATTTTTTGATGCAACACATTTTTATACACTGGAATAGCGAATCACCTCAAATCTTTGCTTCAATTACATTTCTTAAAAAATTTGGATACTTCAAAATTATACACATTGAATTTTTAACGAATTTTCATTACATTTATATCTAACTATGAGTGTAACATCATTAAAAATAATCCAAATTTAAAGCTTTTAGGTCAATCATTAGTAAATTCTATCAAAAGCATTCATAATAATTTTCAACAAAATATTTTAAGAACTTTTCGAGAAATCCCATTTCAAGTTTCAACATTCTAAAAAACGCTTTTGAGGTTTAAGAAAGCAATTTTAACTATTAAAACATTAAAATACATGTTTAAAATTCCCCACACTTTCTTGCTTCAATACTTTCTAATAGCCAAGTTGCTGATTTTTAAAAATACTAGAAAAATGTTTAAACTAATCTTCACGAAAATTTAAAAAGTGTTGTCCAAAAAATGCTGTTTAAAAAGCTTTAAATTCACAACTTCTGGTTCCGAAGTCGCTACTTCCGTTTTGTTTTGACAGCTGTCACTGATGTTTAAATAGATCACACTTTTCTTTAAAATGCCATAGAGACAAAACAAAAACAGATTTAGAAGCCTAAAAGATGAAATTTTACAAGAGAGAAATAAAAAAAAAATTTAATTTTTGGCAAAATAAAATGACATTTACAACGTTGTCGGATACCTTAAGCAATAGGTCCCGGTGTCCTTAACCCTAGTGAACAAAACAGCAGACCCTAGCTCTTTAAAATCTAACCAAACCTTTAAACCATTTTTGAATCGTTTTAAACAAATAGTATTAGTGCATATGAAATCGAACATGTGAAGTTATAGAATCTTTACATTTAATAGGGTATTAAGGAAACTATGCGTGTTCTCTAAACTAAAAACTATATCACCTATTGATTTCAAATTTTTACAGTCAATGCGTGATGGACCTACGATGAAACTCTACCAAATTTTTACGGTGTTTATTTTATTTAGCATTTATAGTCTTTGAAATGGAATTTTTAAACATCATTTTAGATTTTTAGAAAATTCATTCCACTGGTGTTCTGTTTCTGATAATATTTTAATAGTTTCAATTGTAGAGAATACCCGACAATTATTGTTTACACAAGAACAAAAATAATTAATGAAACACAGTTTGTAAGTTAGCACACAGTGTGTTGTAAATACATGCTTAAAAAAAAAACTATCCATTTTCAATTTAAAATTGATGTTCAAATTTTTTATACACATTTAGGAAAATTAAGTAAAGAAATTTATATAAATCATACTGAAAATTTCATGTTTACAATAGCAATTAAAAAATACCACAAAGCGAACAAAACTTTTTCAATTTATAATTTCTTAAATGATTTCTTCCTTTTCAGAACTCCCTATTTGCTCTTTAGCCTACAAAACCCCCAAATGATTTACCCTTAAGCAAATTGTTCTGATTGCAGTCAACAAAACCGTTAAATACCCAATAATTAATATACTTCAAAGCTATCGCTTTATGGGATCGTTACATCGGTTCATGTTATCCATTTTCGAACCTCATTGTAACTGTCAAAGGAATATTACCAGTGTATACAGAAGGAAAACAATCTTTACTTTCACTCCACTGCTGTTCTATTTTAACGAGAATTCTCCCTCTTCCACCTACGGAAATGGAGAATGATCAAAGGATTGGGAATTAACACATTCCTGGAATTTTTCAGAAATACGCACAACCTGCTGGTGGTCAAGGGTTGTCAGAAAAGAAGGCGGCAAAAGATGCTTATCGGAACTGAGGCCGAATGTCTTCACAGTTTATGCGTTGTTCGCTTACATGCAGCTTGTCGATATAGAAGCCAGAAACCGAAATGATTGAACGTTAAAACAAAAGATCGACATTTTAAATCGTTATGACGGGCTACCAAAAATGAGTCAGCGCAATGCTGCAGCACAGTTAAACATTTCCCAGAATTTGAATTGCATCGAAAGTGTCGAAACGTGAAGTACAACACAGCTCCGATGA
>JAGEOH010000030.1:202500-207500 GCA_032207245.1 Pardosa pseudoannulata
AACTATCTCCAGTTTTGCGTCATTCTAGCGATAATAGAAGAAGTGAGGTCCGTTGACATTTTCCCAGCGTTATCTAAGAAACTTAAGTGATGATCGCTGAATTAACACTTTGACTGTCAAGCCAAAATTGCAAATGTTCACAACGGGGCCAAACTTTTTTTTGTGTAATTTGTATTTTTACAACATAAAACTATATATAAAAACAATATTTCAAAACAAACAATATTTTAAAACAAACTCTCTCTATTTATATATATTCCCTTTTTTGTTGCATGTTCCAAATATTTAATTTTTCATAAAACTTAGCTCATAAAATCGTCACATATACCAATTTGCGCAAACCACGTATACCTAACACATCGTAGGGAGCCCAACAATCAAACTCCAATACGATTTTCACGTAACTGATAACATCTTTGATAGCCATGGCCTGAAGTGTTAAAACACCATGGCTATCATATCGGATAGCCAGTGTCTCAACGGAAATATCACTGGATATCACATATGATAGCCATGGCAGTCAAAGTGTTAAAAAGTAAACATTTTAGCTGTGTGTGAAGCCTTAAAGTTAAAATTTTAATTAAACTTCGTAGCCTATTTTTAAATTGTCTATTATTTTTTTCTTTTTAGTTGTTAAATATATTTTGCCATTTTGCAGTGGCTGTTAAAATCCCAGATTAGTAGTTTGGCCAGATGACGACATTTACAAACGTTTACCAAAATGATAAAAAAAACTTTATTTTTAATGTTTTGGCAAACATAAAAAGTATATTACTAAGAAAATATGCAAAATAGATATCAATTTCTGCACAGGTTGCAAAACGGATAACATTTTACAAAAAGAAATACTAAAATTTTGCGAAAATTTGGAAGAAATTACTTTCTTAAATAACTCCCAATAATATTTTTGGATGTTAACTGAAATTCCACGAATACAATGAACCTAATTTAAAAGATATAATAACATATAACAAAAAATCCTTTAAAATAACTGAAAAGTAATACAGTTCGTAAGAACCACCCCCAATTATTCATATTCGTCTTATTTTATTATTCTCAATCAAGATTGGAATAGCTTCACTTACAAACCCGATTGGCGATATATGGCGATATTTTATAGTGGGACATTTTTGGCACTTGGCTTCATTTTTCAGTTTGACACAAGAACATCGTACGTTCACCAACTTGGCGATAAATGTCTAAGCATGGTAGCCTCCTATTTTCTAATGATCTTTCCGTGTCTTCACAATCTGTATCTATATATTGATATATATTATATTAGAGGACTACTTAAGAATTGGGTTTCCCTTGGCAAATTTGGCGAAAATATGGGCGATAGTTACTAAAACACCAAGGTACTTCATCCAAACATCGTATTTCTTGCGTTTTCTGGCGACTTTAATAAATGCACTGTGAGCTATCGTAATAGAATCATATATTCTTACTTAATTAAAGAAATCGACTTGATAACTGGACATTTATATTTATGTATAATGAATTCCTTAACAGTTTGTAAACGCAACAGCTCCAATTTATTAAAAATCAGCCATAGTGTACCATTAATGGTTTGTTAATCTAAATTTCTTAAGCATTTCGCACTTTTAATATATAATAAAAGAGTGACACAAGGAGAGTTGGATGCAAATCACATATAAATTATAATATAGATACAGATTCTTTGTACACGGCGAGAACAGGAGAAAATGTTAGGCGACCCTACTCAAACGATTATCGCCATGTTTGCGAGGGAACCCAATTCTTCAGTCAACCCTATTTTAGTAACCAACTCTCGTTGATCAACCTTTTTCTTTTATCAAGTAATCACTAAAAAACTTGAACTATTATATCGTGAACTATTGGATAACTGTGGCTAATTTTTAATAATTTTAAGCAGTTGGCTTTGTAAACCCTTGAATTACCCATAAATATAAATGCCAGTTACAAAGTAGTTTCTATTAATTAAGTAAAAGTACATAATTCTATAACAAATTCACATTCTGCATCCATTAAAGTCACTAAAAAAGCAAGGAGTACAATTTATAAAACTTTCTGGTTTAGTGAACATCGCCAATAATTTCAAAAAATTCCAAGGTGTAACCCATTTTTAAGTATTACCAACAATTGTATGATTGATATTGTATAAAAAGCATAAAAATTATTTTCAATTCTGTAATTTTAAAAGTAATATTACAATAAATAAAATAGAGTAAACTGTGTGTAACCAGAAATTATAGATAAATTAACTGGGAAAAATTTCACTCTGTTCAATTTACATCTCATATTTCTAGAAATAAATGTAAAATTGCAGGAAATTTAAAAATTACTAGTGGGGTCTTATACTTACTGAAGCTATATATTACTGTTCATTCAATACTCGTACACACACACACACACACACACACACATATATATATATATATATATATATATATATATATATATATATATACATAAATATTCAATACTCATACTTTTTAATAGTGAGGAATTGTCTTAATTTCTAATGATAAACAAAAATTCGTATATACTTACAAAACGTTAAATCTATTTTCCTTCTTTATATTTTCTAAATGTTAGCTGCAATATGAAATTAACAATTTCTTGTTCTAAAGTAAAACGTTTTTAAAATAATTTGAATGAAACTTTAAGTTGGAAGATATATGAAGGTACTTAAATTATTTTATTCCAAGCTGTTGAAATTTTATTGTCCACGAGTTGAGCAGCATTTTATTTCGTCCACTTCAAGGAGTCTATCGTTTGCTTGTGATTCAGATTTATCAACTTAATTTTATATTAATTTTGGGTGCTACTCTACTATAGTTGAGATATTTCACAGACGACCGCTTATTATAATGGTGTCAGAAGTCTTCATTATCGCACGTTAGATAGTGTAATCTCTTATAAATTATCTAGAAATATATGTAAAAGTGCACCAAATTTAAAAATCAGTCGTGGATCTGTACTCACGTAAATCAGTTACTTGTTGTATTTAAACATGAATGATTCAGTTACATTAAAATAAAATTTTAAATAATAAAATCTGTAGCAACGCGTTAGTTTTTATTTAAAAACTAGCATATAGCCCATCATATGACGGGATCAGTAAAATTTTTAATATTCCAGAACTGTTAAGTACCCAATGAGGCAGGTAATAAAATGGTTTGTTTTTTGGTGAGAAATTATCTGGTTCACTCTCAATAGTTTATTTATCGTCATACTCCTCTAGAGTCTCCCGATCCTGTAATGCAGTTTAGAATCACATGGAATTCATTGAGTCAAACCATGTGGTTATGTATAACAAACAAACAAACTTCTTAATTTCCAAATATATATAAATTAAAAGTTAGATATTTAGTAGTCCTCGACTTATATGAAAAGAATTTATTGTTAATACCGATGATAAAATTTTCATTACAACAAAAAATAATCGATGGTTGAATTTAAAATTATCACTTATATACTTAATCTATTATTTAAGTCAAATATAAAAGAAAATTATTTGCTTAATATGTAAGTTCAGCGATAAAACGTATGAAAATAATGCACGCGATATTTAAATAATTTAAAACAAGAAATGATTATATGAGATGGTTAAAGGAATGACGTCATAATGCTAGAAAAAAAATGTTATTTTTACCTATTTATTACGTGAATAAATTGATAAATTTAATCGCCTGCTTAGCCGAGGAAAAAATATCGCCAAGATAAAATGTAAAATTTATTTTTACCAAATAATAAAAATCTAGTTTAAAGTATCAAAACCTATAACAATAAGTTAGTTTTTGTTTAAGAAATAGCAACTACAAAGTACAAAACAAAAAATAAATTGGTAGAACTTTATAATTATTGAAAACAAAATTCTCACCAAATAATAATAAAATAAGAAAAATATTGCTTTTCTAAAAAAGATGAGTTCAGAGTTTGCAAAATTATTCTCATATACTTATATATATTTTCATAAATTTATTACTTTTGACTTGAATTCTAGTAGCGTAGATACAATTTATGTTACTAGGAATACCAAATAGCAAGCGATAATAATGAAAATACAATTTCACTTTTTGAAGCCAACTCAACAACGAAAATGTGCGTGCCACAAAATTAAGATGGCATTTGGGTCGATTTTTAGTTCCTATCTTTCGAACTAATTAGAATACCGGAAGGCGAGTGGTTGAAATGACGTCCCCTCATCGTTCTGCATCTTTTGGTACCTATGGAGCCTTTCAGGGTCTACCGGTTTGCTAGGAGATAGACGCGCATAGATAGATACAGTCAGAATTTAATATATAAGATAGATTTTGACCACATTCTAAGTTTTAGGAATATAATTCTAATTTTCTTCTTATGTATACCAACTGCTAAAACCTGCCTGTAAGGGACCTATCTTTTATTTTTTTTCTAAAGTCCTTATAAAAATCTGATAATAGCAAAATTTTCAATGATTCCTCAATCCTACAAATTCGCCTTACAAAAAACAAATCCCAAATTTACGTAAAAAATAAAACTTTGGAAATCAATATTAGATTCAGATCGACAAAATAAAAATAAAAGGTTTAAACGACATATTTTGGTTTTATAGCAAAAATGATATTTAATATTAAGTATTATTTATGAGCAAAAAGAAATGAATCCCCCAGATAATTGTTGTGTTGAATATAAAGCCTGTAGAACAAGTAGAACTAAACATGCTATTGATACTTGGTCATATATACTTGGACAATTTTTAAAAATAACTTAAGATTTTTTAAAATGTAGGTTTTAAAATTTTGTATTTATTCCCACGTGGGTCACGAACCACGGGTAAAGATTTTTTTAATATCTTATGTATACTTTATATATATATATATATATATATATATATATATATATATATATATATATATATATATATATATACATATATATATATATATATATACATATATATATATATATATATATATATATATATATATATATATATATATATATATATATATATATGTAAATATATATATATA
>JAGEOH010000030.1:212500-235000 GCA_032207245.1 Pardosa pseudoannulata
GCGCTGACAGATGATCGATCAGACTTTCATTTTAAAAATTGTTAATTTTGTGATTTCGTTAAAATATTGTCTTTTTTATTAAATAATCGTACAGTATATATTAAAGTGAAAAATAAAAAAAAAGTTTCGTTCCTAAAAACAAAGTAGTTTTCGATGGACTGCGATTTTTCTGAATAACACAACTTTCTCGCGATTCACGAAAAAACGCTCGCTATACGCGTAAGTTGGCGGTGAGGTAAACCCACATGCCAAGTGTTAAACCTACTTTTTATGGTGAATCCCGAAAGCCTTGAAATATCCATGCCAGCAATTAGTTTTGAATTTGTTAAAAAGCACTAACCTGTCTAACCGTCTTTCGGAAATTTATGAAGAAATGGAATGACAGATATTTTAAGGAATTTTCATTAACTAAATCCCTTAAAGTAAAAATGAAGTACAAAAATGAATTTACTTTTAAATCTAGGTACTTTGCATTCTTCTTTCTGACACTTAGATATAGTGAAATATTTCGTTCATTATAAAGAATCCTCATTGGCTTAAGGGCGGTCGTGAGTGTTGTGACGTACTGGAGGGTAGACTAAACCGTCAAAGATAGAGGCTGAACATCTATTTACTCTTGAGTAAATGCTTTATTCATGGGAATAATTATATACATTTATGTACAGGATTCAGTCAATTCAATTACTTCTGGGGTTTCGTGCTGAGATAAACGTTAACCTTTTGACAGTTTCATTTTTTCCCCTGAATTCGGTAAAAAAAAATGTGACTTTTTTTATTGCAATTCTTTGTTCTTTTTACATTTTTAAGTAAAGCTATGTTATTAAAATTAACATTTCTAATATTTTTAAGCATTTATTACAACTTTTTTCTCTCTGTGAAAGCATCATAGAACTTAAGTTTACCTTTAGTCTCATCGATATCCAAGTTCATTTTTGCAATTCGACTGAAATCAGATCTAGGAGGCGGATCCTAAGGATTATCACAATTAATTAAAAAAATTGTCTTGCTTGACCGATTCCATCTGTACTACTATCAGAGTCACTACTATCCAGGTCATCTCATAAACTTTCGGTACTATCATTTACAGATAATTCAGTTTCTGACTCCGAGTCACAGTTCGAATCGCAAAAAATGAGCTCCATACTCTTTGAATTATCCATTATGTAAAAGTAAAAATATATTATTCAACTCTTACATCAATAAAATTATCAGGCGGTTAGTAAAATATAACCAGAAAGCTATACACTGAAAGATAACGATTCGTCTTCTGATACAAAACATGTGAAAAAACCCGCGCTTTTGAACCAATCAGAGTAGAAAATACAATAAACTGCAAACTATCATTTACTGGACATCTATACGCAAAATTTGTTACTAAAATTGGGAAAAATACGTTCGAAACAGTGCAAGCGAAATAGAAATCAGATTGCCCATATGGCGTACGGGCAAATCAGTAAAGGCCAGAAAGCTGTGCCCGTACGGAGAACGGGCAAAAGAGGTTAGGGGTTAAACATATAGCATACTTGGGTGCAGTGAAGATAGTAACACAGGAAGAGTTCGCTACAGAGTGCCGGTACGGGACTCTGACACTATAACCTATCGATCTGATGGTCCATACAGTTGACTTCTACACTGAGGCTCAAAACGTTCAGATACGCTGTCTCGCTGGAGTTCGTAAAAAAAAAACTCCTCTCCTCTCCGCTCAGCAAATCCTCTTATATAGGGGTCCCAGTTGTCCCTCGCGTGATTCTTCCAGAATCTTCCAGAAGCACGGTGACTCAATTTTGCTGTCAACCGACCCGCCTGGATCTACTGACGCGTTTTCAGATGTGGCCGAATTTCTTCTATAAATTAACAGACCAACCATCTTAAATTCATTAGCGGCACCGTTAACTTGGTCCTTATGGGGACCCTACCGTCTCTCGGTTTATAATTATCATCAGATTCTTTTGACGGCAATAAAAATCAAAAAGAAGTAGACACACTGGATCCGGCGTACTGTCAATCTTAAATTGACTCCCACTTAAGCGACTGCCTCTGTTTTGTATCGGACACCTTGTACACAAATGTTTTTTTAGGACCACCCGTTTCTACCCACCGCTAACCATAATTGTCCATTGCTAAAGGTCACCTTCCGTTCTTCTTTCGTTCGGGTCATGTAAAGGATCGTTACAGTATAAACGTAGCCCAAAAGAAGAGTTTTAGAAAAGAGAAATATAATTTATATTCGCATCATTCTTCCAAAGAATTTTGAGTTGACAAACACGTACGTTACAATTTATAGGTGTGTGGACCAGCCTATAAATTGTCATGTACGGGACCAGCATGATTATTAGTGGTTAATTACGTGAATGACCCTTGATGACGGGGTGGAAGCAAAACTAATTTTATAAAGGTATAGTTATATAAAAAGGTCTAAGTTAGCAGGAATTAATTTTGATGTTTTCGTACTCCCCTACTTGATAAAAAGAACAAAAGATAGTCGCCAAGTTTTACCATTTAAAAGATAGAATCCCCCCAAAATTATTAAAAAATATCATTGCATAAATATATATATTATATATATATATATATATATATAGAATTATATATATATATATATATATAGAATTATATATATATATATATATATATATATATATATATATATATACTTTGTAACACAAACTTCTTAAGCTAGAAAGTGGAAAAATACATAATGAAATATATTTTAATCTAAATGAAAGTAGTCTTTCGTGTATTTATTTCCATATGTGCTCACATGGGTATAAGGTGCTATTTTTCATATAAAAATAGATTTAACTATTTAAATTAACTCAATCTGGAATATATATTTTTAAAATATCTCAACTTAACCTAAAATAAAATTTGAATTATTCTTTTAATACTAAGGAAAACATTAAGTACAAATAGAGATAAGATCTATGAAAAATGTTACATTAATTTAGTCTTTTTCGTTCTTAAGAATCCGTGCTCGATTTCTTTACAGGAGATTTAATGTTGTCATATTTCATTCGAAATTGGGAAGGTTCGAAAAGAAGAGTGTATTGCTTTACCTTATCAATCGTGGTGCATGCTAAGCCTTATAATCTGAGAATGAAAATTCTTTCATTTCGAACAAATGTTAGTGAAATAAAAGGCTGTTTATTGCCAGTATCTGTTATTGAATACCTTAACAAGTAGAATTTTAGCGTCTCAGTTCGTTAAATTATTTAAAAAATGTCAAGATGGGATTTAGAAGAAATAAATCTTCGTAAACGGATAAATGTTAAACGGGATAATTTAGGATATAATTTAGTTTATAGGTTCTTTTGTTACTCTCTTTTTTTCCGCATATTTTAACACTTCTTTGCGTGATATTTTCTTTTTCTGTGAAATAATTCAGGATCATATAATTCATCCTGTAGATTGAAGAAAAAGTGTTTTAAAAAATCCTAATATTACAAGACCCCGTTTATTCCCTTAGTGCCTCGTTTAACGACATACATATGTAATTATACTTTTAGAATCTAATTAACCACCGTAATTATGTCTGCATTGGGGAAGTCTTCTGGCTATTCTATCCTTTTCTGGAGATGAAAGCTGGCCGATTGGTTAAGGCGCTGATCGTCGGCACCGGAGTTTGTGGGTTCGAATCCCATTACGGCATGGATGTTCGTGGCCGTTCGGAACCGGCTTTAAGCAGTAGGTCCCGGTCTCATGAGCCCTCGTGAGCAAAACAGTAGACCGTAACGCTCCAAACCAAACCTTTTCTGGTATGCCTTTTATCAACCGTTGTGAATATCTTTGATTTTCTTATTCATTTGCTGACTTCGAACTGCTAAGTTTCCTGTTGCATAAGTGTTTTAAAATAACTAGTGAAGGGTAAACTACGTTATGTGCATCCTATCGTGACTGGAAAGAAAAACTTCTGATGGGTTGGCCGATGCGAGTGTATAACCGAAATCTACATGTTTTGCGGACCGAGTTCAGTGAGAGAAGTGGTATGAATAAACTCTGTACATTTTAATGCTAAACTTTTCATTTCGTCTTTGCTCCGCGATGTTTTAGTCCTGGTTTTTTCATCGGTTATATACTTTAACTCACTTGACTGTAGTTATTTCGAGATATAATTCGTTATTCTATGAAACAAATGAATTATACACTTTAAAGGTAACATTTATATAAATGCATACAAGATAAGTACCGGGTGGCCATAATTAAACTGACAGTGCTCACAGTGTTCTGTAGCGCGATCTATTTGCGAGAATGACGCCCCATTTTGTAGGAAGATTAAACAAGACGGGGGACGAAGGATTCCGCGAAAAAACAAATGAGTTCCAAAAGTCACCGCTAGCGGAATATTGGGCGCTGTGTTATAGAAAATAGAGTGTTAACAAATGCAAATCGATACGGAATAAAATTACCTTTTATGATGCACATTTTCTGATTGAGTTCAAGTGCAATAGGGCAACACTTTTAAAAAAGCGTAAAATCTACATAAACACCGATAAAGTCTCGCGATCTGCAATATCACGTACGCTGAGCAGAAGTTCTTTATTCAAATTTCACGTTACATCCATTGGCACAGTTAAGAATTTCATTTTCGTATGGATTTACATTTGTTAGCACTCTATTCTATGTTACACAACGCCAAATATTCCCCTAGCGGTGAATTTCAGAACTAATTTGTTTTTTCGTTGAATACTTCGTTCCCCTTTTTGTTTAATCTTCCTACAAAATGGGGCGTCAATCTCGCAAATAGATCGCGCTACAGAACACTGTGAACACTGTCAGTTTAATTATGGCCACCCGGTATATTGAGTTATATAAATGTATAACGTGAAATGAAATTGTTAAAAATGAAACATGTTTAAGATAGACCTAAATGTAATTATAGAAACAATTTCCTTTCGACCTATCTATTAAGAACTTAAGCAACGCTAGAGAATTCTATATTGAAATATTCACCTATTGTTTCACTTTCTTTATATCCTTCGTATTTCGATAGTATTTTTTTCTTGTACAAAACACCACCAGGTTTGATACTTATTTTAACTTTGTCTAAAATCGAGAAAAACACTGTTGAGTTCCTCTTTTTTCAATGCAGAACCCACTGTAACGTTATCCCCACTTGGCGTGTCGAACGTAAGGGAACACGCCATAGCGTACTTTGTACCTCGGTCATAGGAAAAAAGTACGTCGAAGAATCGTGTTATATTTCCATTACCATAAACAACGAATCGAGCTAAGATACGACCGTAGGGGGGGCTAACGTCTGCAGGTACATTTTAATAATACCGGCGGTACTGCGTACGTGACACCCCCTACGTGAAGGGGTTGGAAATGGTAGGGCCATTACGGGACTGCGTGGAGAAAAATGGACGTGTGACGGACGAATACAAACGACGGCATTTGTGCGCCTGGTAGTGTACAAATTATTAGGCACGGGCTGTGCGGCCGCATTTTTTCGTCTACGTTGCAAAGACGAGCATGTCAAGCTTTAAATATAGGGGTTTCTGCCAAGGAGGGGTTTTGATAGAAATGATTGTTGATCGTTCCCGATCAGAAACTAATAAAATTGTATATCTATCTATCTATCTATCTATCTATCTATATATATATATATATATATATATCTATATGTGTGTGTGTGTGTGTGTGTGTGTGTGTGTGTGTGTGTGTGTGTGTGTGTGTGTGTGTGTGTGTGTGTGTGTGTGTGTGTGTTTCTTGCTGTATATATATGTATATACATGTGTGTGTGTGAATTTATATATATATATATATGTATATATATATAATACATATATATGTAATATATCAAAATTATATAACTAATATTTCCTTAAAAACCTCCTGTCTCCCATTCTAATTCCTTAAAATCTTTTTCTCAGCCTTTAAATGTCTTAATCAAAGGGGCGTCTTCGACTTAAAATTTTTCCTAAATCTTTCTATCCTAAAGATGTCAATTTTCTATCTATTCAACACGTTTTCCAGATGTCGACGGTAAATGTCTCAGCGTTTTTAATGATCTTGCGCTTAAATTTGCTGAGTAAGTGGGAAAATTCTTTTTGTCTTCGCTCTTGGGTACACCTCTGTTTTAGCAGACTGATTTTTGTGTCTTTCCTTTGTCTGTCGAAGAGTAGTAAAGATGTCCGTTTTATCAGCTCTGAAATAAAGTTTTAATTAAAATTGTGCCGTTCTCTTCAATGTCGGCTGACTGCATCTTTATTACTTCTGCATGTGTATGCGTGCGAGCGAGCGAGTGAGTGAATGAGTGAGTGAGTGAGAGAAGGAGAGAGAGGTATGTTCGCTAGTAGAAATCCTTTTGATTTCAATAGAACTGGCCAGGAGAGTTTGGCAAACTTGACATTCATTTCAGCGCATAGAAGCAGAACTTTAAAAAGTAAATAAAATTATATCGTACATTCCGTCATAGACTGTGAAAATTTGAAATCAATATGTGCAATAATTTTATGGTATTAAAGTGTATGCAAGTTGAAATAACATCTCTTTCGATAAAAACATTTTTAAAATTTTCTATACTTTCCTTAAATACTCCCGATAATAAATGCAAAGATTGTATCGTTTTAAAACTTCTGATTCGAATATTTCGGTTGAGTTTTTTTTAAACGATTAAGAAATGTTTAGTGATTTTATAAATTTAAAGATAAGTAAACAAATTGTTTCAGAAGATTTATCGTTTTTGAAATCCGCTACGTGTTTCTTAACATTACTTCTTCGTTCTCGACATAAATTCTCTGGGTTAATAGTAGAGAGCATATATATGAACTGAAGATCAAACCCTGACCCACGAAGACCTTCGAATTCACCCTCGCGTTTATATAAACTTATATCTTAAAATAGATAACAAATTTTTGAAACTACTAAATCAATTTATAAATACGTATTTTCTGATTAGTTTTGTATATCACCATTTTTTATACTACTATACATACATATTTAAACATAACTGTTGTTATGTACAAACGATATCATAATAAACAATAACTTTTTATTTATTTCATAGGATTAAACATATAATAAAAAAAATCTGCTAACAGAAGTGTTTCTAACACAAATAAATCGTTAAACAATTCGCAAACGATATTATTATATAAATATATACTAGACGACCCGTCAGATGTTGTCCTGTTTTAACTGTCCAAAAATTGTAAATTGTAATTATTTTTAAATAAATTATAAATCAGATCGTTTTGAAGGAAAAGTAGGGAAAAAATTATTTTTTAAAAATGCTTAACGCCACCCCGCGTACAGTTCTCACAAACGTTAATTAGATTAAATTAAAATTCCCACATCGCACTTACAGGGATTCGAACCTCGGACTTCTCGTACCAAAGGCGTTGCACCGACCATTGCGTCACAGATACGTTGGCAGTGAAGAGTTTGGAGTTGCATTATAATAATCTCAATAAGCGCAGAATTCAGGGTTTATAATTATAAAACAATTTTCTACCGGATCAAATTGTGGATCTAAATTTTCCAATCAACATCATTAAATACATAAAATTCCATCTAAATGAATCCAGCCGTTTAGAAGGAGTTCTATTACAAACATACGGACAGAAAAATTTTATATATAAAGAAATATTTTCAAAAATTTAAATATGCAATATATAGGTGCAAAATTTTAAAAAATCCCTTTTTATCGGATTGAATTGAGAATCTAAACCATTCTCGAATCAGCTTAATTACATAGACAAAATTTCTTGAAAATCAGTCCAGCCGTTTCAGAAGAGTTCTATTAAAAACACAATGACAGAAGAATTTTAAATATAATGATTATTATATCATATATATTAAATCAAAATTTACTACTATAAACTGATTATTCATAAATGACTAATTATGTCTTACCCTTTGCGAATTTTAAACTTAATAGTCTAATGTTCTCACACGTGAATCAGAATGTAATGTAATATTTTAAAACATGTTTTCATGCACTGTAAAATTGCTTAAAACTTGTCCTATTCAGATATATTACAAATAATTATGAATAAAATTTAACTTTTTATATTTGAGCTTTTCATTTCAAACCTACACATTTTAAAAAGTTCTAAATAAAATTTTAATATTTTGAAACTATCATAACTTGGATAACCTTCCTTCATAACTTGGAAAACCATTATGATTACAGTAGTTCACAAAAGGAATTTTTTTTTCGATTCTCTTACAAGAAAAGTGGGAAAAGTGAGTAATTATAATTCAATCCATCGATAAAGCCGAAGGGATCAAAATTTCACCTTCTTGAGTTTTAAATTTATACCGGGAGACTTTTAGCAATATATGCAATAAGACAACTTGGAATTCAGATTAATATATATATATATATATATATATATATATATATATATATATATATATATATATATATATATATATATATATATATATATATATATATATATATATATAAATGAATTTGTGTCTGTCTGTACTCAATAGACTCAACAAACCATGCATCCAATCGCCGTGAAAATTTGGGAAATTCTTAGGTATATCCCTAGGAAAGTTTTTGTAAATTTTTAACATTCGAAATTCATTCCTTCCCCCTTTTTCGAGCATTTCATGTCATTATTCCAAGCACTATTTTCTCCGGTTAAACGGAAACGATCAACTTGTTAATTTATCGCATCAGTGAAAGAAGCAATATTTCTAGCAATGTGACGTCATCCCAAGTAATTGTTTTAAGCGGCGCTTTCCTCGGTTAAAAGCAGGAGATTAACATTTTTAATTTATGACCTGATAAATACGTGAAAACGATATATTTTCCTATCATTATGACGTCATTCCTTTAAATATCTCATTTATTCATTTCTTATTTTATATTATTGAAACATCGTCTGCGTAGTATCCATTCGATTTGACCTAGAAATTTAGATTTCAAGTAATTAACTTTCATTTCTATGTGTCGCAAATTACAGCAGTTTCGTAAAAGAACACATTTTAAATTGAATTCTTGGATCATTTTTTATGTTACAATGAAATGTTTATCGACAATATTCAAACAACGAAAATTAAAAATTTCAGTGACTCTCACAGTCTAATAAAAACCCATCATTCGTTATTCACGAAAAACAAATCTTTGTTTAAAAGTAATATATTAAGTTCACCGTAGCGAAGTACAGGCAAACTTGCTAGTATATAACTAAACAAAACGAAAATTTTTTTTTATTGATGAATGGAAAGTCGTAAAAAAAATTGTTATTAATTAAAAATTTGTTAAAAGTTTTATGCTATGATTGAAATGATTTTTTTTTATTGGTAGAAAAAATTTGACTCATAAAAAACTATTTTCTAAATTGTAGTTTTTGTGAACCGCTAAACATTTTCCTCGAAATAATCATATTGAAAGGAATTTCTTTGAACTTCAAGTTAAACTCAATGACTTTGCAAATTATTGTCCTTATTTGTGAATTTCCTTTTTTGAAAACGTGAGTTGAACCCGGGCATTCTCTCAATCAATGACGGACTCTCTCTTCTTGCGTTTGCTACCATTTGAATAGATAAACATGTTCATAAACTTTTTACAGAGCTAAAGTTTTTATACTCGATTTATTTTAATTAAAATCTCATGAAATGTAATCATTAATTAATGAAAAATAGGGGAACACATTTGAGTACGTTTGAGAATAATAAATTTTTATTTCACTATAAATCTAAATAAAAGTATGCATTCATAAATATGTAAATCATAAAAAAAGATTATTTCATTATAAAGGTTTTTCTTTTATTTTATTTTTTTGTTTGAGAATTTTTTAAAGATTTAGTTTTACTTTTTTGTTAGACAATTTTTTAATGATTTATTTGTTTTATTTCTTTGTTTGAGAATGGTTTTATTGATTTTATTTGTATTTTACTATTTGAGAATATTTTATAATGATTTATTTCTGTTTTACGTTTTTAGTTTTGAATTTTTTAATCATTTATTCGTGTTTTACTTTTTCGGTTGAGAATTTTTTAATGATCTGTGTTTTACTTTTTTATTTGCGAACTTTTTAATGATTTATTTGTGCTTGAAACTTGTGTTAGCACATAAATTATTTAACCCTTTACCTTAAAACAACGTATGTGAGACGTGATCGTACTGCTGTGCCTAAAATAGAAAACCTCGTGTCACACACGGGGTGATTCTGTCAAAAGTGAAAAGCTCGTACCAGACGTGTTATTGTTTTTAGGCGATCAAGTTTTTTGTTTTTGCGTTATTGTTTCTTACACTTGCTATAGAAGAATGGGTCGTTTATTCTTAGGCGTCATTGCAACAGAGTATTATATTCTATGCAATAAATAAATAACTATTGGTGCTTAAAAAAAATCTAAAAATGGAACCTAATGGCAAAAAGGAAATAGGATACTCATAACGGTGCCGATAAGTGTCCCGATGGCACCTTAGAAATTGAAACAGATACCGATCGGGATACATCTGAAGATAGCATTGTAGTTTGTCCTGTAAAAAATATGTGCAAAATTGAGTTAGTGTCGAAAGCGAAGAAGAAAATATCAGGAATCAGTTATCAGAACGATGGATTCGGCCATAAAAAAATAATCGACCGAAGATAGGGAAGTAGATAGAAACTCCTGGCATAAAAGTACCGTCTACAGGTGAGTTAAGGGAAAACAGTGGAAAGTGAAACCTTTTTTATGCCATATTTGACAAAAGGTTTTGGGAAAGTGTTGTAACTGAAACCAATTGCTATGCAGAACAACGTGTAAGCGAGGAAATGGAGCACTATTAATGTCCACTGGTTTGCTTCCGATTTTATATCCCGTGACGAAACTACTTCTGGTCACGAAGCACGAGAAAAGATTTCATCGAATCTCTTGAAATCAGAAAAAATATCGTATTTGAATTTTTTGTTACTTCCAGTGCAGGGGCAGTTTCTTTTATCGGATTTCTTCTATACCCACAATCAAGCGGCTGTATTTGTCAGCAATTTTATCGTAGGATCACTCTATAGTCGGCCAAAATTACTCCTTAGTGGTCGGGAGAAGTGGATGATCGTTATTTAGAATCAGACATAAAGCAGAAGAACCACAAGCTTGGATTACCACATAGAGATGTCAGTTGGGAACTTAGAGGACACAACGGCCGCAATCTATCCACCATTAATGAACATTACAGATCTGTGACATGCTCAATTCTCGAACTCGCAACCCCCTAGTTACAAAATCGTTGCCTCTGTCGACTCAGGTACCGAGGATCTTGCTTAAACCGTTGTCTTTATTCTCCTTTATCATGACGGAGACAGCCTGTAGCACTAGCAATCTCTCTCTTGATGAAATCTTTTCTCGTGCTTCGTGACCAGAAGATGTTTCGTCACGGTCTCAATCGGGAGCGAACCAGTGGACATTAATAGTGCTGAATTTCATTGCTTACACGTTGCTCTGCATAGCAATTGGTTTCAGTCACAACAATTTCCCAAAACGTTTTGTCCAATATGACATAAAAAAGGTCTCACTTTCCACTGTTTTCCTTTAACTCACCTGCAGACGTTACTTTTATGCCAGCAGTTTCTGTCTACTTCCCTATCTTCGGTTGATTATATTTTTATTGCCAAATCCATCGTTTTGATAACTGATTCCTGATAATTTCTTCTTCGCTTTGTTACTTTCTCTGTTAGTTCGACGAGCGGTTGCGATGTTTCTGGCTCCGATAGTCAATCACACCCTAATCATTTTGGATATGACTTCCCATGCAATGAAGCAGTCATGGAGACGAAATAACCAGAGTCGTAGATGATTAAAACATAACAACGGTTGATTTGTTTAACGAAAAGGAAACGTTTAAAGAACAATTAAACGCAATGCAAATGCAACCTATCATCCAGATAAGATATCACTCTAGATCAACCTGTTCTCTCCGGGTTCAGCCGGGGTTCTCTCCCGCTTCTTCTTTCAAAAATAGGAAACCTCGGTTTTAGGGGAGATCGATACCCCCACCCCCCTCTTGACCCTTGTCTTGGGTTAGCCGAAGCACCCTTGGCGCCTGGCCGAATCAGTCATACAAAACACAATTCCTTTTTCTCTATTGGTGCCTTGATAGACACGCTTGACGCCTCCCATTTTCCAGTTGTTGGATGCTTGCAAATGATGTCTTACAATGAACAAAAGTTAGCTTTGACAAACGTTCGTCTAGACCACCGAGAGAGACAGACGCGACTCTGACACTTCTTGTGAAGGAAAAGCACAAATACATCCAAACTTTACTCGGGAATCAAAACCATGCCCATCGGGGTGTAGCACCATACGTTAATCGCAGTACAATTTTGACAAAAATTAACTAAATTTCACTGTACAAAGATACGGTAAAAATGTACTAAAATATAAAATGTTGTTCGAGTTTTATTTATGCTGATTGCCAATAGAAAGCAATGCTAGTTTAAACTCTCTGTCATTATGATTCCAAGTAAGCTGAACATCTTTTGGACATTTATTAAAATGATCTCATTATTTTCCACAGTCTAATTTTGATCATGGAATATTACATAGTTAACTCCGCTTAACGTGATCAGTTTGGGGCACCGTGATTTTGATATCAATAAACGATATGCAAAATGAGATAAATTGACTTTCCCTTTAATTCACACTTTATAATTATGTACCGTATATTATCCTTTAAAACATAAGAATTGTATATATATTTAAAAAATGATCATTTATTGACTGACTACAGTTTTTTCTTAGAAGCTCATTGATAAATTGTTCGTAACCATAATGATTTTTAAGTCATCGGAGCGGTGTTGTGCTCCACATTTCAAAACTTTCCTTATTTAAGCACTTATAGGAGGTGGCTTGATATCAAGGGATTATTCATGCGACTCGTCAGTTCCATCATTCGTCTATTTTCCTATGACAATCTGACAGACTTCGGATTCTGTTAGTATGGAAGCTACTGGAATGTGTCTCCTTATTTTCATTTTCTTTGTTTCTTCTAGAAAGAACATCACGAGTTTTCAAAATTTTCCACAATAGAGGCTGAGAAATGTGGTTCTGACTCATTTTTGGTAACCTGTCATAACGATATTAAAATTTTGATCATTTGTTTTAATGTTAAAACATTTCGCTTTCTGGCTTCCCCTTCGAGAAGCTGCATGTAAGCGAGCAAAATTTCGGGGACTCTTTTGTTCCTTTCTCATTTTCCTAGGTGGAAGAGGGAGAATTCTCGCAAATCCAAACAACAGCGAAGGAAAAGTAAAGAATGGGTTCCTTCTGAATACATTGTGATTATTAATTTGCCAGTTAGTTCGGAAACTGATAACGTTAACCGATGTCACGATTCCATAAAGCGGTCTTTTTAACATACAAATGAATAGAGAAAATCAGGACCCAGTGATTTCGATAACAATAAGCGATGGATAGCATTAAGCGAAGCCCACTGTGTACAAAATTTCACGCATCAAGCTAGTCAGGAAAGTAGTCAAAATGAATGATATAATTTCAACTGAAACACGAGAGAAGTTAAATACAAGCGATTAAACAGTTCAAATAATCATAATATGTTAGAAAACACGCGGATTAAATCATATGGAGATAGTATAATGGTCGTAACATTAAAGAATAAATTAGTTATAGATGTTGCTCACACGAAATAGACATGCATCTGGACGCCAGTTAGGCATTGAACAAAACACCTGTATGCACGTGTATTGAATATCATGGGTGTCGTGACCAACTTTCGGATGTTCGATGCCGTGCCGTGCAGGTCATGTCTCGCACCCTCTGTTCGAATAAAACGGTCGAATGCGACGATGCACCGTTATCGTTTTTCATTGAAAGTATCATTGGCATAATGATAAGAAAATGACTTGTTCCCTACTTAACGGGGGATGCCATTCGTGTTTACTTTTATCTTCTGATTTCCTACATCGAGTCGAGGTGTTGTCAGCTGTTGCACCTTTTTCAAATATAGGACGTCGGTATGTATGAGTAGACTTGGCGTCATTTTCTTTAAGGTATCCGTCTACGGTCGGAGAACTTTCTAGAAACTAGTTCATGTTTTGACATTTTTAGATTTATTTTTTTATATTATTATAGAGAATGGCACTTAAAAAATTCATTCCTGGAGAAGATTTTATAAAAATATTAATAAATAAAGAAAATTAAGTAAAAAAAATCGGGTTTTTTCAAAAAGGTCTGATTTTTTAATAAATTAAACGATTTCAATATTTTTTACGCAACGCATTTCTTATACACAGGACTAGTGAATCACCTAAAATCTTTTCTTAATTTACATTTGGTAAAAAATGTTGGTCCTTCAAAATAATACACATAGAATTTTTAACGAATTTTCGTTACCTTTATATCTAACTATGAGTGTAACATCAATAAAAATGATCCAGATTGAAGGTCATTCACTAGTAAATATTATCAAAATCATTCACAATAATTTTTAACAAAATATTTTACGAAATTTTGAGAAATCCCATTTCAAGTTTCGATATTTTATTAAAAACAACGTTTCGAGAAAAACTCATTTGAAGTTTATGAAAGCAACTTTAACAATTAAAAAATTAAAATACATGTTTAAAATTCCCCACACTTTCTTGCTTTCAAACTTTCTCATTGCCAAGTTGCTAATTATAGAAAATACTAGAAAAATGTTTAAACTAATCTTCATGAAAATTTGAAAAGTTTGTCCAAAAAATGCTTCCAAAAAATTCACAACTTTCGGTTCCGAAGTCGCTATTTCCGCTTTGTTTTGACAGCTGTCACTGATGTTTAAACACTGTAACTTTTCTTAGAAATGTCGTAGAGACAAAACATAAACAGATTTAGAAGCCTAAAAGTCGAAATTTTACAATAGAGAAATAAAAAAACAGTATGATTTTTGGCAAAAATTGACGTTTTCAAAGTAGACGGATACCTTAAGTTGAAGAACATCGTCTTTAAACATTCTAAAAATTCGAGTTTTTTATTTTTTATATCTTTAGAATTTTTTGACATTTTGGAATCGTTTAAAAAAACCCATTGGAATATTTGAATTAGAACTCGTCAATCTGTATAATCTTTGCATTTAATATCATATATTTTAAAAGAAAGTATAAAAAACTTAATGCGTTTGATTTGAGGGTGTGTTTTTTCAACTTGCGGGCAGTGTCAATATAAAGCTATTTCCCCTATTCATTTCAAATATCCACAGCCAATACATTTTAGATTGTCAATGAAATTTTACCTACTTTTATCGTTGCTATTTCTTTCATTTAATGTTTATAAGAAATAAAATGTAATATTTTAACATCGTTTAATCTTTATTGGAAATTCCCTCCCCTAGTGTAATATTTCTGTTACTTTTTAAAAATTTAAATAGACAAAAAATGATAGTTTACAAAGACCAAAAATTAGTAATGAAACTTTGTTGTTGAAAGTCTGTGTAAATGAAGCCAGAATTTGTTTTTTCAAATTCTTGAAACAAGGTCTCATTTTTCACTTTGTAGAAAGAGTTCTTATTTTTTAGAAACAGAGCGAATTCAGAAAAAGTACAGAGAACAAATGCTGCAAACACCATGTATTTACGATAATATTTTAAAAGGAACTAATGTAAAAAATAAGGATTTTTTTTTATCTTAAACCTGCTTAAAAGGGATTTGTCTTCTTAAATTACTAATATTTTTTGGCGGACCGTGTAAGGATATATAGGTAACTATCGAAACTTCTTATACATAAAACCGTATCTTATTCAAAAGTTTAAATTATATTTAACATAGGGGAATCCCCGTTTTAAAAAATTTGAAGGCACCTTAAAAACTGTATACATTGTATCGTAACTCAGTATTTCCAAACCACTAAAAACGCGGGCAACGTATTTTTACGTTTTTTGCAGTCTGTCACTGGAGCGCGGGTCACGTAAAAATACGTAGTGAGTAGATTTGTGGTGGATACCCGGTAACCACCACAAATCTACTAAATACATATAATTATATGTATGTTTGACATTATATGCGTGTTGTTTGCAACGCTTTGCATCTTTTCTTTCCACAAGGATTGTCGAGTGACTCGGTCTTTTGTTGCGTTATTCCGTCTTCCATCGAATTCCTAGCTGCAGAACGTACAAGTCGTGTTTTGTCCATTGGAAGCTTGTTTTTTATCGTTGAATACAAAATTGATAAAAAGGAGACGTCGTGACAAACATAGTGATGAAAAATTAGACGCCGACAGGTTATCGGACTTTCATTTTAAAAATCGTTTATTTTTGTGATTTTGTAAAAATATTGTTTGTTTGCTTTTTTTGTTGTTAAATAATAATACAGTATATATTAAAGTGTAAAATGAAAGAAGTTTCTTTCTTAAAAACAAAGTAGTTTTCGATGGACTTCGATTTTTCTGAATAACTCAACTTTCGTGAGATTCACGAAAAAACGCCTGCTACACGTGTAAGTGGGCGATGAAGTTTACCCGCATGCCAAGTGTTAATTGCTTGTTGACTAAATGGTCATATAAGCGAGAAATTGATAGAATTGTATTAAAGATCGTTAATGAACTAAACTGACTAAAATCTTTTTTCCCAATTCAAATGTAAATACAAACATATATCTTTAAGACAAATACGGCAAAAGAGCTATTACTTGTACAGCATCACCCGGTGATCACGTGTAGTTTATGAACTGCTATAGATATGTCCCCTTTCCCCCGCTAGGTCCTCGACATTTCAAAGCATTGACCAAGTAGTTCATCCGTGTTATAGATGCTAGTTGAAAAGGCTTTTAAAGTTATCTTCGCCAAATGCCGATCAATGGCCGAATGGTACAGCGCTACTCTTCGGTACAGGAGTCATGGGTCAGAATACCCCTTCTATCATGGATTTTGTAGTCGTTCGGAATCGGTTTTAAGCAATAAGGTCCCGGTCTCATGAGTCCTCTTGTAGCAAAACAGTAGCGCTCCAAAACAAACCATCTTCGCCAAATGCAGGCTAAAAGTGCGTAATCGCAATTTTTCAAACTCATCTATTTCAAGGTTGCAAGCAATGACCGTTAAGCGTTTACCACCCAGTCATTATGTGTTTTAGATATAGCAGATTCTAAATATAATATCGTAAAGGCCTATCGTAAAGGTTGACTCAACCTTTCATCCCTTCAGTGGGTAGAAAAACTGAGGACCAAGCATGCTTGGTAACTAAACACTGGGGGTTCTGCTTAAGGCTGACCACCTAACCTGAACATCTGCTTCGCACCCCTGGGTTCTTGGTCTAGAAAACGGAGATTGGCACCGTAGGCGCTGGCCTCCTAGGCGCTGTTACGCAGAGGAGTTTTAAAGGACTTAATCGAAAGACAACATATACGTGTTGAAAAAACATCAAATTTAGTTTAAGATTCCTTTTACCGTTGCCGAAATTTCGGATTTCACGAGTGACAGCAAAAGTTTTCAACCGATTAAATACCTTATCCGAAATCAACCTAAACTTAATAAAGTGCCTAAAAGTGTTTCATCGGCATTCGAGAATTGTGAACCTTCTTCACCAGTAAATAACTAGAAGCTAACAAGGACTTGTTTACTTGTTATAAGGACTTCCCAAGAAAAGGTTTTGTGAAACATGATTATTTTCTCACAGCAGGTAAGATTTGCCAGGAAACAGCTACGTGTACCTTTTTTTCTTTATTTCCTCCTTTCTGTATACTCTCGTTTACAAAGAATAATAGTGCATGAGGTTTGAATAGGAATTGAATTATGTTTAAAAGTTCTCACTCTGCGCGTTCTAAAAATAATATATTTATTTGGTACCGTATATTTGGCAACATTGGCACAAGTTCAAGTTCGATTGAAATTCCCAGTGTTCAAACCCTGCTGAAACGTCGAGTAATAGATTTTTTAAAAGTTTCTCAGTGTGTTTACTATTGTATTAAATGTCACGATTTTGTCTTGAGTGAATATCCATCCATCGTGCTTGTGATGAGCACTATATTCCCCAGAACAATTTTTTACGAATATTCTTCTGCATTCCAGCTTTGCTCAGTGAAAGGAATTTCGAAGCGATGGCCTCCTCGTCGTTTCGACTAGTTAAAAGAGTGTCGAATATCATCTATCTGCAAATTCACCCGAAGCAAATCAGTGGTGCGTAAAAGAATTTTTTTTAAAAATCACTTTTTCTTCGAGGCAACCTAAAATTATAAGGCATTGTGTTGGTGCGTTATTTAAGTATTTGGAACGTGATACCCACTTGTTTTTCTAGAGGGGACAAAACACTTACGAAATGGCAGAATTTTACCCACATTATAGAATGATTTTTTGTTCGGGAAAAAAGGACATTAAATAATTAGTAATCAAAAGAAATTTTTTAAATAACACGATTATTTTAATGCACTGAAATCTGTATTTAATCTCGAACTCTTATAAATATTTAAATAATTATTTTTCAGTATGACAATTTTTCAATTGTATTAGTTATTTCGAAAAGTTCCAGGTGCATTACTTTTATGCTTATTGTATTTATATTTTTAGCTAATTTCTATCAACGTGTTAGCAATTAAACAGTGTAGAATTTTAGAAATCGCAAAGTATTTTCTAGAGTTACATTGGACTTAATACCGTAAATTGACGACAACAAAATCTAAAACGTAATAACATTTTAATTAATTGTCTTATTTAAATAGTATTTAACGAAAATTAAAATCAATACCCAATTTCTTTCTATAAAAACTCTAAAGATAAAACGAAAAAGTAAATGTATGTTGTGCAATAGAAACATTTTTAAAGGCGACCCAGTTTTTAGTAAGCAGTCCTGTATTTAAATCAAAAATTCTTTTCGTTCAGATTTTTGTGTCTCATATGCTTCATGTATTTACATTACATATTCTCGTTATAAAAATACCGTTTAAGGGGTCACAAGGCTGTGGAATCGGCAAAAAATTTGATATTTCGGAAAAATATATGCGAAAAGAAATTGAGTTCTGAACATTTTAAAACAATCCACGTAAAAAAAAAATTCTAATGTTGAGAGGAGTTGTAAATAAAAACGTATCAGGTGTTTACTGTAAGCAAATTCAGACTTACAAAACTCCAGTTAAATTTTCTGAGTGTTTTTTTTTTTTTTTTTTTTTTTTTCAAAATAGGTTTTTTGTTCAATAGTAAACTTTTAAGAAAAAAAAAATTTTTCCCTATATTTTTAAATATATGCATTTGAAATACAAACAAATTTTTGGTTAAAAGATTTGAGATATTGTCGTATGTTTTAAAAGAACAGGCCTGTCTTGAATCTAATTCTTTTTTTAGCAGTTCTTCGCGTTAACCTTCGATATCAATTTCGTTAACAACAAATAGTATTTTATTTAAAACTTTTTAACCGAAATATGTTTAGCTTTTCAAAAATGAGATATGTGTTTGAAGATAATAATTTACTCTCACAATGTTAAAAAAATTATGTTTGTAAAACGGGTAGTTTTTAAGGTATGAGAAGTCGAAAATGATAATTATTTTACATTTTTTCGACTTTTTAGAATCGTATGACCCCTTAAAATTGAAAATCTAAATATTTGAAATTCAGAATCCCTTGACCCATTAAATGTTTTTTGTGAGTGCGTATAATGAGCCTTAGATACTGGTTTTAGTTTTGTGTACTCAATAATTGTTTTTATAAAAAGTACGAAATTAACCCTTTAACTGTTTTACGCGTACGCTATACGGCCTACCCATACTTTACCCTAACTGGTTTGTCTATACGTGTTTACGGACATTGATATTTTCTTTCTTACTTAAATTTTGTTCTTATTTTTAATTACTCGTTGACCAGAATGCAGAAAAAAGTATAAGATAATTTCAGACATGGGCAAACAGGTTTAGAATTTCTTTTTTAATCATTGTACCTGCAGATAATAAACTGAGAGTTGGTGTTACAGTTGTGAGAATTGCATGGTCTCTTTTAAGGGGATCGAAAAGCAACATAAATGGAAAGAAAATTCAAGAACAAACATTGTATTTCAGCTTTGACTATTTTAAAATATGCCATGATTCAGAGACAAAAATACTTAATTGAAAGTTAAATAGTTTGTAAATGTGTTAACTTCAGAATTTATAGTTTGAAAGAAATTATTTGAGAACAAAAAGATATTCTTCATTGTTACAAATTAACTTATCACACTTACACAAAGCAAAAACTGATGGGGCACATTAAAGAATAAAATTGAGTAGAAAAGACTTTATATCAACGTTACTAGTAAAAGAAAATAATCAGCCATTTCGTGTGTTAGGTATATCAGAATCTAAGTAGTGTATAGTACGAACAACTTGATTGACTTAACTGGTACATTTTTTAGACGTCCGCTTTAATACCTGACTATCTTTTTAGATACCGCTAACATACAGCTTGTAGAATTTGTATGTTTTCTTAGAACGAGTTTTCCAAATCATCAAAATCGCAAGGGGGGGGGGGGCAAGAAAGCAAGCCGCTCGAACTACCGATGATCAAATGTAAACAAAAGCAAGACTCAAGAGACGTCAAGAAAACATCGTATCGTATCGGTAATAAACCATGAAAAAAAAATACAACCCATAGAGCACAACGAATCAGTGGTAGTCAGTAGCGCCATCTTAAATGGTGTCCTGGAGTACGGGAAGATATCGATAGTCACTATTGACAGCTCCGATCGACAACACCGAGTGAACGGGTTCCAGATCGAAAATGGAAGGTCGAAGGTCATTTCACCAACAGGGGATCACTCGTAACAGAGTGTTTCTGTTTTCGAAGTTTTGATTGGCTGTCCTATTGGTCATTCATTATGTCTTTGAAACATCGTCTCAGTTTGACTGCTGATTTCATGCCGTAAGTGATTCAGAAGGTCGACACAGAAAGCAGTAAGAAGTGGGCCAAAGCTAAAGGAATCCTTAAAATATGGGAAGAAGCGATCCAATCATTGTGAAAAAATACAATGGCCTGCATTAGAAGGGGATTGACATAGGTGGGTTTTCGAACGGAGAAATGGAGGCCGCTGTGTTTCGACCGTTCAAATTGGTCTCCGAGGCTATGGCACAAGAAATGATTTCAAATTTTAAAGGGGAATTAATGGAGTCTAATCCAGACTTTTCGGCACTCTACTGTACTTAGGCTTTTATTCTTAAAATGATTTAATAGTGTCATACTATAATACATAGTTTTGCACTTATAGTCCTCGGATGATCGAGTGGTGCGGCCTATCGGATGATTTATGAATTTTTTTAAATAGAAAATCGCGCCTGCGAACTATACTTGCGAAATGACGGTAGTTTTCCTCAATTTTTTGAGCGTGAATTCTTTTAGAACATCTTGGTTTTCTACGTTCTGCAAGACTTTATTCAGTACCATAATAGCGATTGAGCCCAGTCTTGGGTAATTGAAGACCTCTGACATTTTTTAAAAATCCCTTTTACCTTTGAACAGCTTTTTTTCGCCAGTAGCGCTTGTTATCGTGATAAACCTATACATTTTAATGCACAACATCGAGAAACGTCGATTGCTCAAAGTTTTCGAAAGTAAGTTTGTAGAATCCCGATGTTAATATCATTTTTTCAGTTTTTTAAAATCTTCTATTTGTAATAGGAAGTACTTAAAACGAACCAAAGGTATAGTAAATATGTTAATGTAGATAAACTACTTTATATTGCAACAAACACCAAATGTAAAAAAGTGTAAATATTTCAAATTTATTGTAGAATTAAAATGAATAATTGCAGAGACTTGAGTACTTAAATATCTCACCGTTTGTATAATTTTAAGCAATCCAAATTTTAGATCACTTAAATGGATAGATCACATTTGAACCTTCGAAAATTCGGTTTATTTATTTTCACGTTTTTAAAATCTCTAGACATTTTTGAATGGATTCAAATACTGTAATTAGGCCTTGTAAGACTATACAATAATTGCATCTAATATCATAGCTTTGGAGGAAACTTTAAAAATTTCAAATAAATTTTACTTAAAATGGTGTTTTTCAACTCGTGCGCACTTTAAATAAATTATCTCGCGAATGGATTTCAAATGTTCACAGTCAATTCATTATAGACCTGCAACTTAAATTCTACCTAAGTTGTTGTTTATTTCATTTAGTATTTCAACTTGGGGTTTTTAAATTTTTTTAACTTTTTCGAAAACTTCATAACCTGGTTTTCTATTTCTGTTATTTTTTTCAAACTTGAAATACGTGACGAATGATACGTAATTATTGTGTACAGAAAAGCAAAAATCATTAAGGGAATTCACTTTGTGTTGTTGGAAGTCTGCGCACAGTATCTCAGATATTTTTTTATAGTTTTCAAATAAGCTCTCACTTTTCACTTAGAGTTCTTACTTTTTAGAATGAAAGAAAATTCAACGAAGTAAATTAAATAAAAATAGAGAACAAATATTGAAAATTTCCTGAATTTACGATTATAATTACGAAAGATATGCGGTGAAAAATAAGAATAAATCTACCATTTAGAGTTGTTCATAAGTGATGTCTTAACTTAAACATACTTCCGCAAAGAAATTGTTGTTTTGGGTTCGGCCGACCCCCTTTCTCCGCTGAGCGTCGTTCTATTTGAGGGTTGTGACGT
>JAGEOH010000030.1:237500-250000 GCA_032207245.1 Pardosa pseudoannulata
CTAGCGAATCACCTCAAATCTTTGCTTCATTCACGTTTGGTAAAAAACGTTGGTCCTTTAAAATCATACACATCAAATTTTTAACAAATTTTCATTACCTTTATATCTAACTACGAGTGTAACATCATTAAAAATTATGCAAATTTAAAGCTTTTAAGTCATTCACTAGTCAATACTATCAAAAGCATTCATAATAATTTTCAACAAATTATTTTAAGAACTTTTGGAGAAATCCCATTTCAAGTTTCGACATTTTATTAAAAATACCGTTCTGAGAAAAACGCATTTTCTAGTTTATGAAAGCAACTTTAACTATTAAAAAATTAAAATACATGTTTAAAATTCCCCATACTTTCTTGCTTCCAAACTTTCTAATTGCCAAGTTGCTCATTATTAAAAATACTAGAAAAGTGTTTAAAGTAATCTTGATGAAAATTTAAAAAGTTTTGTCCAAAAAAAGGCTCTTTAAAAGGCTTTAATTTCCGGTTCCGAAGTCGCTACTGCCGTTTTGTTTGGACAGGTGTCACTGATGTTTAAACAACTGACACTTTTCTTTAAAATGCAGTAAAGACAAAACAAAAACAGAATTAGAAATCTAAAAGTCGAACTTTTACAAAAGAGAAATTAAAAAAATATATTATTTTTGGCAAAAAAAAATGACGTTTTTAACGTAGACGGATACCTTAAAAGTTCACTTCAGTTAAGATCACGTCTCTCTAGTTCGAGTGTCCAACTCGATCCTCTTCCACATCTTTCCCCCTTCCCTGAGAAACCTCTGAACGAGGTATCTCTCACCCCTCCTTTGATCTCCTTTGGGATTATTGAATAGTTTAATCCTTGGCACATGGCTAACGATCTCCAGAGTAGTGTGGACATTTTTAGTGAATGTTATTCAAAGATTCCATTCTATGAAAATGTTTTGTATTTTTATCATTCTTTTCGTACATATTGAAGTTTCATACGTATGATGTGTTTAATTGATATAAGTATTATTTTAAAATTAAATGCACGTGTGTACTGTTTTATAAATTTTATTTTTACATGAAGACATGTACTGTGACAGGAAGAGGGGAAACTCCCTTCGATGACTTCTCAAGAGAAAGAGTTTTAGATCAGCATTTATTTTGTGGCTTGTTAAAATCAGCTTAAAATTGCAAACGACGATATTAAAATAGTGATGAATCTCGAGTTTTCCTGTGAGAAGGGAAAGAAAGAGATATAAGGTAGCGATCGGTTTTTGCAAGTGGGGAAGGAATGACAATATTAATGATACATATATGTAATGATAGTTTTAACCTCTAACACTAACCAACGTAAGTATATCTTAAAATAATTTTCGGCGATTCTCTCCCTTTATAGAAAAACTTTGGGACTATCTTTTCTTTTTTCTATCGAGTCGGCAAGTCCGAAAACATCAAAATTTATTCCTGATTGGATCAGCACTTCTTATATAACTCTATATAATTAGCTTTGCTTCATCCACTCCTTTAAGTCATCAAGCGTCCCCATGACAGTGGCTATGAAGAACACTAATTGATTGGCTCACATGCCTATAAATTGTGATGTACGGGTTTTTCACTCTAGAAGCCTTCGGGAGATGATGCCATAATAAACTGCATTTCTTTCTTCCAAAAAACTTTTTTTAATTCGGATGTGTGTGACAGCACCGAAGCCAAAGCAGATTATCTTAACTTTCTAATTGGCTAAATTGCAAATTACAAATGTCATTTATTTGGGGTTACTGGGAAATTTGAGATTAAGAAAACTAGAACGTAGACGGGAAAAAATTAAAGAACATAAAAAAACAATTTTTGATAAATTACATATATTTATTTTAAAACAACATGAGCTATTAGGTAGCATCACATACCAACAGTAAAAAGAATTCATATTTAGAATGCAAGTTACGCTTCTCAATTTATTAGTACCGTGTGGCCATAATTAAACTGACAGTGCTCACAGTGTTCTGTAGCGCGATCTAATGAAGAGAATGTCGACACATTTTGCAGGAACATGAAACAAGGCGGAAGACGAAGGATTCCGCCAAAAAAAAAAAAAAAATGAGTTCCAAAAGTCACCGCTAGGGAAATATTTGGCACTGTGTTATAGAAAATAGAGTGTCAACAAATGCAAATCAATACGGAATAAAATTACTTTTTATTATGCACATTTTCTGATTTAGTTCAAGTCCAATATGGCAACACTTTTAAAAAAGCGTAAAATCTGCATAAACACCGACAAAGTCTCGTGATCTGCAATATCACGTACGCTGAGCAGAAGAAGAAGTTCTTTATTCAAATTTCGCGTTACATCCATTGGCCCAGTTAAGAAAATAATTTCTGCATTAATTTGCATTTGTTAAAACTTTATCTTCTATTACACAGAGCCAAACATTCTTCTAGCGGTGATTTTTCGAACTAATTTGTTTTTTTCATGGAATCCTTCGTCCTCCGTCTTGTTTAATCTTCCTGCAAAATGTAGCGTCATTCTCTCAAATAGATTGCGCTACAGAACACTGTGAGCGCTGTCAGTTTAATTACGGCCACCCGGTATATATCCATGCAAATATAGTTTGATGCGTACAGTAATATATGTGCAGAGGCAATAGGGGGGGCTTAAGATAAAATAATATATAAATAAGTTATATATAAGATATAAAATATAAAATAATATATAAGATAAGTTATAAAATAAAAACACAGCTAAAAATGAAATGTGTTTATTTTTTAATTCTACAAAGATAATACTCTGAAGATAATGTTAAAGAGGTAATTGACCAAATAAAGAGACTACTACCCGAGTAATGGCTCAACATCTTAAGTCTATTTATTTATTAGCTTCTATTCTCTTTTTTTTATTTCGTTCGATAAAAGTATTTTCAAATTTATTAATCTAAACAAGACCTTTTTTTTCAAGCTCATTTTACGATCTTTAACGTTTTTAAACTTTAATTTATAAGGCATTATAAACCAAAAAAAAAAAAACTCCATCTAATAAAAAATTGAACAGGGAAAAAATATATTAAAGGTATTGTTCATTAGGTAGCAATAAGGTAGGGAGCGTAATATTTCCATTTACTCGGAGCTCTCACGTAAAAGAAATAGTTTAAAGAAACAAAACCGGGATATAAAATACATGATTACCTAAAAATACTTTTTAAACGGTTGTTTATCATCATTAAAGGAGCTTTACGAACTTTAATAAGTCAGTAAGCCTCTTGTTTTTTATTCTGTATTTATTTCAGTGGCTGGAAGTAAAAAACGAAAATCCTTCTCTAAATAGAGCTTTTAACTTAATGCATTTACTTTTTCATTCGATCTTTAAAACAACGCACCCACTCCTCGTGAAAATACAATCAATTATATAAAATTATCGTATAAGAAACCCACTTATACGGCAATTAGCTCCCCACTCCGTCCCGGAATGAAGCTACTAAAAATTTCTTTGTTTCCCCGTAATTTTCCATATCGAGATTTTGAGAGGTAAGTCCATCCACGGCACGCGTGTGCCCGCAGGCCCCGAAACAACTAAACTCCCCTTTTATTCAGCCCGACGCTGAGATCTTAATCTGGTCTGTTCACCTGGAACTTGAGCGATTTAAATGGATTTCACCTCTTTGGAAGGTAGAATCCATTTATCAAATGGCTTCGAAATCGGCAGAAAACCAATCTCGAAGTTTCTATTTACTTTTGGAGCGTTTCTTTTGCTGCGAGCGACGCCCCGTAATTGGCTTGGCGAGTTATTTTAGAAGGCATAATGCCTCTGCGCTAAATGGCGACATTTTCACCGAAAAGGATAATAATAGAAGCATATAGAAAATCACGCAGTGCAGTGGAAATCGTGTTTGTATCGATTACGCACCTGGTCAAACTTACACATTGCTTTTAAACCTTGAAAAATTAGAATTCTTTTTATATTTTTAAAATCTATGAACATTTTTGAAACCTAAAAATGAACCCCATAAAATATTCGTACTAGAACCTGAAAAACCGTGCAGTTATTGCATTGAATATCATAACTTTTAAGGAAACTATAAAAAATTAAAATGCATTTCAGTCAAATTGGTAATTTTCAACTCTCGCACACAAACTTTCAAAAATTCATTTTTTGATATTTTTAAAATTTCTGGACATTTCTGAATCGTTTAAAGAAACCCCTATTGGAATATTCGAATGAGAAACAGTCAAACGTTACAATCTTTGCATTGAATATCACAGCTTTTAATTAAACTATGAAAATTTGAAATGCATTTTACTGAAAATGGTATTTTTTGGAGTTGCGCGCAGTCTAATCTTTTGCTCATTTTGTTTTCAAAATTTCCCAGTGAATATTTTGTAGACCCTATTGTTTTTGTTGTTGTTTATTTCATTTAGTAACGATAACATTTGAAATGAAACTTTTGAGAATTGTTTGAGCTTTATGGAAATTTCAATCCCTGGTGTAATAAACTTGATACATGATTTTTCTAACATTTTAAAGGTTTTAAAAGATCTTAACACTATGCCTGCGGGTGACGTATTTTTACTTTTTTTTCAGTCTGTCACTGCAGCGCGGGTCACGTAAAAATAAGTATTCAGTAAATTTTTGGTGGATACCCGTAACCACCACAAATCTACTCAATACGTATAATTATATGTATGTGTGACATTATATGTGTGTTGCTAGGCAACGCTTTGCATTTTTTCTTTCCACAAGTTAGGATTGTCGAATAACTCGATCTTTTGTTGCGTTATTTCGTGTTCCATCGAATTCCTAGCTCCAGAACGTACAAGTCGTGTTTTGTCAATTGGAAGCTTGGTTTTTTTTTTAATGTTGAATACAAAATGGATAAAATGAGCCGTCGTGACAAAGAGAGTGACGAAGAAATAGGCGCTGACAGATGATCGGACTCGTTTATTTTAAAAATCGTTTATTTTTGTGATTTCTTAATTATATTGTTGTTTTTGTTTGTTAAATAATCCTACAGTATATATTAAAGCGTAAAATAAAAAAGCTTTGTTCCTAAAAACAAAGTAGTTTTCGATGGACTTCGATTTTTCTGAATAACTGAAATTCCGCGGGATTCACGAAAAAACGCCCGCTGCAAGCGTAAGGGGGCTCTGAAGTAGACCTGCATGCCAAGTGATAAAAATGAAAAAATGGTACCAGCTTCAAGATCCTACAAACGTATTTTCGGAAACGTGGTGCAATCGACATTTCCTAATGACAGCTTTCGAAATGTATATGAGGTGTCTGGTGATAACAAACTCTACAGGTGAACGAAGCTTTTCGGAATTAAAAGACCTAAAAGAAGTCATCTCTCTTCGACACAATAAAGACTGAATTCGCTGGCTATTATAGCCGTGGATTACGACGCCTTTCAGAACATAGTAGAATTCCGAGATGTTCTAAAAGAATTCTCAGCCAAAAAATTGAGAAAAACAGTTATTTTTAAATTGTTTTTATTGTATATTATATTTAATAATGATCATTTATTTATATTTTATATAATATCTTGTTTATAATTTGTTATTTTTGTGCAATAAAATTACATTCCAAAATGGGTTTTGTAATAAAATGATATTCGTGAAACACTTAGATGATTTTGAGCCGAGATTTCCACTGCCGAAGGGCTTTCATTTTGTTTGATCCGGCACTGTGAAATATTATAATTAAACCTTGTAAAACTGTACGAAAATTTGCATTTAATATCTTAAGTGCTAATGAATCTCTAAAATCTCTAAATGTATTGACTAAAAATGGTTTTTTTAATCAAATTTTGAGCACATGGATTTCAAATTTTTACATTCGGTACATTATAGACCTACAAACTTTTACAAAAACTTTACAAATTTTACCTTTGCTGTATATTTCATTCAGTATTTATAGTATTTGAAAAGGGATTTTAAAACTTTATTTTAGCTTTTAATAAATTTGAATCCCCTGCTGTTATATTTCTTACATTTTTTAGAAATTAAAAACAGGGAGAATTAGGATGTAACGTATCCGGTCCCTGTTTCAGGTGACACAGTGAAGAAGCAGGTGTTTCTTGATTAAATGATTTATTGACACATTTCTATATACACACAATGCAATTACAGTTCCCAAGCATGTGATACAATAGACGTAGGACTGAGCAGAGACGTACACTTAAATACACTGACGAAAGGTTTGTTAACCGACGGAAGAGAACAATGAGTGGTAACTTCGAGTAATAATTCTCGGAAATAATTTTGTAGAGAGTACACTCAATTAGACGAGAGAGTTTGAAGTAGCAATGGGTATCTTCGAGGAAGATAAAAACAAAGTTAGAATTCTTAGGAGGAATATATGATCAATCCTGAAGATGATCGAATTCAAAGAAAACCCAAGGCACAGGGTATCGTTAACAATCTCAGAAAGAGATATATCCCAAAGTGGGATTATCGCTAAGAAAACTCCCTGATGGAGAGACTGGTCAAGACGACTTCCGAATTATCTGCTTTCTAGCTAACTACTTCTTAAAAAATCTCATCTCGTATCTTTTTTAGGGGGGGGGCCTCTAAGAAAAGGGGTTCTCACCCACGATATCATCATTGGATCATCTGGCGATGATCTCACCTTTAACCAACTGGATGGGTCTGGGCTAAAGAATCGCCGGCCGCAAACCCAAGAGTCTCCGGAATTTCATGTTGGTGAAAGATCCAACGTTGCGGCATTTCTTTGAAAACTTATGGTCTTGACGATCTTCTTTCTGTCTGTCAGTCTGGATGCCCTGTTGTCTGTCCTGTTGTTTCGCATCTGTACGACACAAAAGTATAAACATCATGGTGCCGGGAAAACAACCCCTTTGTCTCCACATAAGCGAAGACCCTTTCTCAAACTCTTTAGAGAAGCAAATTCTTTGTGATGTCTTGCCATGAAGACACGCCGTTATAATGCATAATAATTAAATCCAAACAAAAGAAGCCAAAATTATCAATGAAATTGACTTTGCATCGTTGTAAGTCAACGCGTGTCAGAAAAGGTTTAAGAAATATAAACAAGATCATAACTAACACTTTATATAAAGCTTTTTTTTTTTTTTTTGAGAGAGAGAGAGAAAGTAAATTCAGCTAAACAAATTAAATTTAATAAAAATAGAGAACAACTACTGAAATTCCCATGTATTTACTATATTAATTTAAAAAATATAAGGCAAAAATAAGAAAATATTTCTATTTAAAGCTGTTGATAAATAATGTGTCTGTTAATCTAGGTTTTTTTTTTTTTTTTTTTTTTTTTTTTTTACAATTTATGAATAGATTCTACCATTTGAGGAATTTTTTAAATTTCTGAGTTATTGAGCTGTTTAAACTAAAATTCTGTTTGTGGCAACGCCTTCTCGCTTCCATGTCTGGGAAAGAATATTGAGAGCAGTTTTTATTGATTAAAAATTAATATCGAAGCCTCTCGATCTAAATGAGCTCGGAAGACCTCGGATCCTTTTCAGAGAATTCTTTTAGTTCGCGGAACTCTGTCAATGGAATGTTTAAGTACACAAACAGGATGCTGTCTTAAAATTAGAAATCGGGTTAGCTTCAAAATATTTTTAGCAATAAACGAGCCTGTCGCTTTAAAATAAACTTTCACAGCAGTTTCATTCCTCATTTAAAAGCTTTTATGAACTGTCGGATAGAATCGTAAATAAAACTGCTCATAATATTTATTCATCTTAGTATTCTTATCAATTTTTCCTAAATTGGAATTTCTTAATAAGCGCAAGTTTGCATATGTCTGTATACGTATGTGTGTTCGTATGTATATATGTGTGTGTTATGTATGTATATATATAATATATGAAAATTATTACACTTTAGTATCTCTTAAAAATTCTCCTCTTTCCCATTTTGGTTTTGGTTTGGTTTTGGAGCGCTACGGTCTACTTTTTGCAACACGAGGGCTAATGAGACCGGGACCTACTGCTTAAAGCCGATTCCGAAAGGCTACAAACATCCGTGCCTCAGTGGGATTCGCACCCACGAACTCTGGTTAAGAGGGCCAGCACTCTAATCATTCGGCCATCGTTCGACCTCCTCTTTCCCATACTTAACCCTTCAAATCTATTTTCCTAGCCACAAGATTCTTATCTTAAAATTCTTCCAACCCTTTCCTGAACCCTTTTCTGCAGTTAATACAAATTTTCTGCCCACTCTTTATATTTTCATTGAAACAGCTAACTCCTTCAATGATCTACGTTCCTGTCTGACTGTTAATAACGCTAACTAAGAGGATCTCTCTAGGGAAGGTTTCGTCTGTGCGTCTCGCTCTGGGGCCAGCTATTTAATCCATATATATATATATATATATATATATAATATGTAATATATTAATTATAAAACTGCTGGACAAGGAGAAAGCTAAACACCTAGCAGTATAATAAACTTGCGGTCGGCCGACATTGAAGAGAAATCTAATTAAAACTTTCAGAGCTGCTAAAACCGACATCTTTACTAGTCCACGACAGACAAGAGAAAGAAACAAAAATCACTCTTCTCGATCAGAGCTGCACCCGAGAGCGAAGACAAAGAATTTTTCCACTTACTCAACGAATTTTAGGTTAAGATCTAGAAAAACGAGGAGCCATTGCCCGGGGAAAGCTTTGAAACGTGTTGAATAGACAGAAAATGGACATCTATAGGATAGAAAGCTTTGGGAAATATATCGAAAGAATTTTAAGTCGAGAACGCTCCTTTGACGAAGACATTTAGAGCTGAGAAAAAGATTTTAAATAATTAGAATGTTTTTAAGGAAATATTAAAGTTAAATAACTTTTGTCTATTACACATACACACACATATATATATATATGTATATATCTTTTTTTTCATTTACCGCATTGAAAGTAGTTCGAGGGAGATTTCATTTTTTAACAAAAGTGTACATAATCTTAGAGTAAACCCTTAAACACTGCTTAAGTTGTATTCGAGATCAGTGGTGAAAAGGAATTTGTTAATCATTGGCTGTTAGGATTTCAATCCCAAGATAGGTTGCATAATCGTTGTACGCTTTTGAAATTCGCAGGGGTCGGCCCTAGAGAGATGTTCGTATGACTAGATTTCATATTCCCCAGCCGAACGATGGCCGATTGGTTAGTGTGCTGGCCTTCGGTACCGGAGTTCGCTGGTTCGAATCCCACAGTGGCATGGATGTTCGTAGCCGTTCGGAATCAGCTTTTAGCTGTAGGTCCTAGTCTCATTAGCCCTCGTGTTGCAAAAAGTAGACCATAGCATTTCAAGCCAAAACCAAAAATGTATTCTCCCCTACTTCTTTCCTGGCTGCTAGGAAAAAACTACAAATACAGTAGTTTTCGCTGCATTTACTATTTATTCCTATAAGAACATTCAGAAATGCCTATTATTCTTTTAACCAATTTTCAGAAATGTAATATATATATGACAATCAGAATGAAAAATCATTGACCGCGGACATAATTTCTCTTTCAGTATTCACTTTCGAAAATAGAACTAATCGAATTCGACTGATTCGACCGCGACAGAAATAAATTCTTCATAAAATTGTTTTTAATCCTCTAATGTGGCAACGCAAAATTCGAACAGCTTGATAAACATTCCGTATAAAAGCATTTTCCCTTTTTTTTGTATCAAAACACATTTTAGAATTTTTCTGTTAAATAACACTTCAACGTACTTTTGAGCTAAACAAAAAAAATTTCTTTTCATTACGATTTCATTTTTTTTCCTTCGTGAAATAAAATTTGAAAGGAAAAAAGGCTTTTCGAAAACTACGATACATTCTTTCGAGTTCTACATAAATGTCTCCAGTCCGAACGCAATTGGATTCTATTGATATCTTGGAAATAATCTTTTACAAAACTTTTGTGAATGCGATGTAAACGCCTACAAAAGACTCTCTCGGTTTAAAAATAGACCTTTTATGGAACTATAAAGTCATTACACCTCACACAATGAGCTTGCAGGAGAGTGGCCGCATTTATAACCCACAAAAAATTTCCCGGCCTGGCTCTAAACATTTTCAAACAAAATCAAAGAAAACAGATTAAGTTCTTTAGAACCCTTTAAAGTACCTATATTTGAGATGAAATCCACCAAATGAGCTCAACAGAATTGAGTGCTTTTCTGTAATACGTTTACTAACATTAGTGAATATATGTTTACATACATATATGTGTGTATGTATGTATGTATGTATATATATATATATATATATATATATATATATATATATATATATATATATATGTGTGTGTGTGTGTGTGTGTGTATGTATATATGTATATGTATATGTATATGTAATATATCAGAATTATTTAACTCTAATATTTCTTTTAAAAACCTCCTCCCATTCTAATTCCTTTAAATCTTTTTCCCAGCCTCTAAATAGTTTGATCAAAGGAGTGTTTTCCATTTAAAATTCTTCATAAAGCTGTCTGTCCTAAAACTGTAAACTTTCTCTCAATTCAGCACGTTTCCCAGCTGTCTGCGGACAATGGTTTCTCGTTTTGCTGAAATTGCATTCAATTCTCTTATTAAGTTTTTTTTTACCGTGGGAGAATTCTCTCTGTCATCGCTATGGGGTGCATCTCTGTTCGAGCAGAGTGATTTTTGTGACTTCTGTCTGTCATTCAGTAGAATAGATGTGCGTTGTTGCCGCTCTGGAATAAAGTTTCAATTAGACTTCTGCCGTTCTCTATAATGTCGGCCGACTGCATTTGTAGTACTGCTGGCTGTTGAGCTTTCTCCTTGTCAAGGAGTTTTATAGAAAATGGATTACATATATATATATATATATATATATATATATATATATATATATATATAAAATTAAATCATTAAATATTAGATCGATAAAGAGAGATAGTTAAAATTACTTACCATGTAATGCGCTCCAAGCAGCAATTACATAGAGGTAAATAAATATAGTAATAAAACAGAATCAAAATCAGAACCAAAACACTTCATTAAGCCCAAAAATTGTAAAACGGAAAGGAGGATTGGGTGTGGAAGGTTTACGACTTCCATACACGGATGAAAAAATTGTTTGAACATGCCTGAACGTTCCTCTACACCTAAAAGACCTGAAGAATATGAAATAAGAAAACGAATTAGAAAAACAAAGCATTTATAAATGTATACTATAAGCCGACTCATCCAGTATTTATGTTGCCACTATGTCAGTTAAAATGACATTTTTAATCGAGAACTGGAAACTTTAACTTAATCCTATTAAGATCTACTTAAAAATAATTATTTAACTGTTTATAAATAAAAGGTTTGAGATAGTTAGCATTTAAAGTCAATTCTAAGTAAAGATTAATATTAGAATGAAATATAACTGGGCTTAATGGAGTTATAGTGCTTTTGTTCTGATTTTGGTTCTATTTATTACTATATATTTATATCAAAGTGAATAATAAATATGAAAATCGTATTATTTATTTTGATATCCAATTTTTGCAGGTTCAAAGGAAATGTATCTCCTTAAAATTTTTTTTTTTATAAAAAGTTTGAAGTCGCTGCAACTAATTAGAATGTATGAACTGCATTCGAAAAGTGAGAGCAGATTCACTGATTAAGCATTGATTACAATGTTGATATCAAACCGAAAGAAATTGTAAAATGAGTAAATATACAAGATGAGTATATTTGTAATATACAAGCAAAAATTTTGCAATTGTTCAATTTCTTTTCAAATTATGCATTTTCTTCGATGATACTTTTATTTATAACATTAGAATTATCATGCATTGTTTAAATCTCTTCAAAGTTTATTTTGCTATGAAATTCACAGTATAGGTAATTCATGACATGACGTACTGTAAACTTTAAACTTTTCGTTATAACAATTTTGTATTGTAAATTTGCACTTGTGTTGTGATACTCTTTTAGGGATAAATGCATAACAAAATCTGTAGTTTTACTAAAAAATCCTTTAAAAAAAAAATTTACTTTCCACCCTCCTGGAAGATAGTTTGTGGCTTTTATAAATTATGATCAAGCTTAAGCTACCATATATTGCCATGTAAAGTATGAAATTTAATACTAGTGCTGCCATCTATTGTCTACTGACTGCTTTAATATGGAATAATCGTTTGCGATGGGTATTTATGAAATCTTATGTAAATAAATTTGATTGGGTTTCTTAAAAATTGGATTGAAATTGTAAATTTGTATGGAAATTTCTCTTCTATTAGAACAGAAATTGTATAAAAATAGTTTACAAACTATGATTGTTTATAGGCTAGAACACAAACACACACACATATATAATTGGTTAGAAATTGTATAAAAAAATTTTGCAAACTATGATTGCTTATAGTCTAGAACATACACATATAAAATTCGATTTCATTAAAATACCACAGAGTGCAAGTAGAATGTATCTGTAAAACGAGTATTATGATTTTTTATTATTTAGAAAAACTGAGTAGTAAAAATGCTAACTAGATCTGAAATACTCGTATTTTAAACAAAACAAACTTAAAGTTATTTAAAAAATAAGTCACGAGCTTTTTATTTTTT
>JAGEOH010000030.1:255000-257500 GCA_032207245.1 Pardosa pseudoannulata
CACTTCTGGAACAAAAAGGAACTCGGACCTCCCAGATTAACCTTTTGGGGTTTAGAGGGGGATTAGGGCTCGACAGAGATAAAGTGTTCGAAAGGAGGAAAAAGAGAGAATCTCGCTCTTTTCCTGTCTTGTACTTCATTGCCACCCCCACATTATATCACTGGAGTCCTTCTGATCATTCCTGGTTTTCCGTGTATTTGTATATACAGTGTAATATAGTATATTTTGAGCAATTATACCGATTAAGAAGTTTTCCAAGATACCGATAGATTAAAATTTTTAAGAGGGAAAACTTTTAGCACTGTGAATGAGAAAAAATGCAATATGTGTATATGTGCTATTCTTCATACTATATATAGTATATATATATATATATATATATATATATATATATATATATATATTCATACGTGTTAAGGGTACTACATGCTTATATTCAAAATACCCTGACTATACAAGAAAATAAAAAATACCTGTATAGGAATATGTATTATTTATAAGATGTATATATATGTATATACATATATGTATATATATATATATATATATATATATATATATATATATATATATATATATATATATATATATATATATATATATATATATATATATATATATATATATATATATATATACATATACATATACATATATATACGCTATGCTATGTATGTATTCGATATAAATATATATGCATACAAAAACACATTCAGTATTATATACTTGTACCTATAATCAAAGTCTCTTATATATACAGGGAAATATATAATCCCTTTATAGGTATATATATTATTTAAATAATGTGCTTATATTTACATATTTAAATAATACATATAATAATGCATAAAACACAAATAAATAATGCATTATACACAGGGTATATATCATACATACATATACCTATACATACAAATACATATAGCTATACAGGTTATATACAACATATATATCATATAAATGTATGATATATACGTTCTTCTATATACTTCATACATTTATATATATATATATATATATATATATATATATATATATATATATATATATATATATATATATATAAGCTTTTCTATATACTTTCTACGCATTTAATATAAATTTCATATATATAAATTATATAAATATTTAATATTAATATATACATATACATACATGCAGGGTACAATATACCTTTATACAAAATACACTGTATATATACAGGGATACATATAATCCCCATATATGTATTATTTATATAATGTATTTATATTTATATATATTCTATATACGCCTTTTTATATGCTGTATACGCATTTAATGTAAAATTACTACTTATATACACACATACACATAGGGTACTGTATACCTATATAAAAATCACCCTGTATATATACAAGAAAATATATAATCCCTGTATAGGTATGTAAATTATTTATATAATTTATATGTTTAAAAATATATATTTATATGTAATAATATATACGAATGCAACTGATGCGTTCCATCATCGACAGCAGCTGTATCAATAATACAAAGCGATGATACAGCCCGATTGAGTGTTGCCATTCAAATATTTTGTATATTTATATTTGCACTAAAGTTCCCTAATAAATTATTCTTAATATTATCTTGGATCAGACCAATTTTTAAGTTGCTATAAAAAGCAGTATGGAAAATTAACAAAGATATGAGGACAATAAAGAATACACACACACACACACACACACACATATATATATATATATATATATATATATCTTATTTTAATTTCTATCCATATATAGAAAGATACTAGTTTTACTCTCTACATATGTATAGAATAATTATGTTAATTTAATGTATTAAAAGTAAAAAAAGAATATATTTAGAATAATTTATAAATAAATACAAAATTAAATAACTTACTTTATGAAACATCTATTAACTAAATAATACAAGAAATTATCAAGGAATTAATAGAATTATTATAGTATACAATTTAAAGATATATTATTTTCTGTAGTAAAAATAATTATGTAAATCCATTTTTTTTTTTACTTGCCAGGGCTACTGGACAAGGTGAAGCCTAATCAGCTAGTAGTAATAACGATGCAGTCGACCCATATTGAAGAGTCTAATTCAAACTTTATTAAAAAATGACATCTTTACTAGTCAACAACAGACAAGAGAAACACACAAAAATCACTCTGCTCGAACGGAGGTGCATCCAAGTGTGAAGACAGAAAGAATTTTTCCATAGGACAAGAAACTTAGTCAGCGAATAAAACTGCTAAGATCAGGAGAAAGGCTGTGCCATTTGCTGGCGACAGCTGTAAAACGTGTTGAATGGACAGAAAATTATCATCTATTGGACAGAATGTTTTGGGGAATGTATCGAAAGAATTTCAAGTTGAGGACACTTCTTTGATTAAGACATTTAGAGGCTGGGAAAAATATTTTAAGAAATTAGAATGGAAGAGAGGAGGTTTCTTAAAGAAATAATAAAGTGAAATAATTTTGACACACACACACACACACA
>JAGEOH010000030.1:260000-265000 GCA_032207245.1 Pardosa pseudoannulata
TTTTCCCCCTTATCGCCTGGATCGTTTAAATGAATGTTAGATTATTAGTTGCGTTTTGTTTTGTTTGGAACGAATGTTATTCTGAGACAGTATTAAACAGATATGAAAAATTGGGATGAAAGTCAGTAAAATTCGGTAATATTCATGTAGGTCTGTAGTGGTCAATATTTTTAGAATTTAGGCATATATATAATTCTGCATATCTATATATAATTACACACATACGCATATATATATATATATATATATATATATATATATATATATATATATATATATCGCGTTCAGTATTAAGTTGAATGGACGAAACAGTCTCTCTTGATAAATCATCTCTTCATTTATTTACAATTTCGTTTAAAGGCGTCGCTTGCGCTATTTGCATTTTTTCATGGCCGAGCTATGTTGACAGCTCGATATCTACGCGCCAACTGACAACTATCGGTTTGCATACACACGAAATTCCTTCAAAATTCTTTCGCCTGACCGGATGATCCTGAAAGTTTACTCGAGCGTGTTTTTTTTTTATTTATATTGTTATTACGAAAGAGTTCTCTTTTAAAATGTCCACAATTCGCTTAATTTTCCACCACCCCCTTTTTTGACTTGTCATATATATATATATATATATATATATATATATATATATATATATATATATATATATATATATATATGTACACACAAATATTTGTATGTATACATAATCATATATATATACATGTATACATATACATACATAGAAATACATATTCATATAAGCACACATATTTATATGTATACACATATACACCCACATATATATGTATATATACACACATATACACATACAAAATATAATATATATATATATATGTATATGTGATATAAACATATATACATACATATATGTGTATGTATATATATATATATATATATATATATATATATATATATATATATTCAATAAAAATATCTTTAAAAAATGTGAGCCATTGTATTATTGCCAATGTATTTTGCGAATATCGGATTCTAGAAAAAGTGTTTGTGAGCATTTCCCGTTGTATAGCAGGGCCGCGAAAAAGAGCAAAAAGCATTCCCTGGTGGCTCGTAAGACTTTATTACAGCGATGGTATCAGAAAATATGCCACGACCACTCGAAACGCGTTGCCGCGGGATACAAGTATATTTATTTATATTAACACTGATCTCTACGGGGAAACAATACACCCTCGGATCCCATTATTTTTAATAAAATAGACCAGGAGACTGTACCGGCATCTAAATACGCGCTCAGTATCTCTCCATGTGCGTTTGGGTATGTGTGTGATGTACATATATATACGTACACCACACACATACACAATGTGTTTATTTATATATGTATGTACACTCACTTCCAAAAGTTAAGCACGTAGATGAAAATGCTAATTTCTAGCATCCCATGAGAACTGAAGAAGATGTCATTCGCTGCCGAGGTAAATGGAAGTATGCAAATATATTAGTTAACTGCCAATCGCGCTTTCACGTCAAGAAATAGGCAAAAAGGTCAGTCTTATAAGATGCCAAGTTTACGAAGGGTTACAGAAGTAGATTGTAAGTGCTGATAGAATGTTTTTAAATCTTTAGTACAATTTGTTTTCAAGACATATGTGTTTCTTTGACTTCCAGAAGACAAATGGAAGATTCAGAGCGTTGGTGTGCTGTGGGGCGCAATGAAGCAGGACAGTCGATCACAGATGTTGTTCTTCTCTTCGGCATTCCTCATGCTGTAATATCACGTTTATGAAAACAATTCCAAACCCCACAGACAGTTGTCCGAAGGCCCGTAGCCGGCCGGTCACCCAAGGGTTACAACCCCCGCGGAAGATCGATATATTGCTATTTTAGCGAATCGGAATTTCCACGTGTGACATCTAAGGTTACAGCGTCCATTGGTAGGGCGATATCGGAAGTTACTGTATGCCGAAGATTACATACGAGTGGACTGTACGCCCGAGTACCTCGAGTTTGTGTTTTTCTATCCGCCCAATCAAGAGAGACACTATTAAAGTGGTATGTTAATATGTGTTTACATATAGATATGCATACATATATGCATGTATCTTAATATATGTATACCTATCTTTGTATATATGTATATACTATATATACATCATCTATTTGCAAGTGGCGTAGCTAAAAATTCTAACAAAACTTTAATTTTATAGTGTATTTTCTAACAAAACTTTAATTCTAACAAAACTTAAAAATTCTAACAGAACTTTAATTTTATAGTGTATGTCTTTTCTTCTTAAATAATATTTTCAAATAAGTTTTTCAAAAAATACTATTTGGTATTTATAAAATAATTTTTTTAATATATTCTGAAAATATGTTTCGGAAATCGCACATCGAAGAGCTGAATTCGATTTTTCCGAATGTTGTCGTTTCCAAGAAACACAGTTCTTACCCTTCCAATCGCAGATAATGAGGGAGAAACTATTGAAGAAATTCCAGGATTTGGAACCGAATCGAATTCGACGACGAAGCCGAGTGTGTTAAGAATTCAAATGTGCTTTAATCGAGACAATAGGGAGAGGGGTGGTGGAAAATATCTGTCGCGAGTGGAGTTTTGTGGAAGCTAATTAAATGCGAGGTACGATCTCCAGAAATCAAGAACGAGCGGGAATCTTTTAATAACTAGAGTCTGGTCTGCAACAGATCATAGAATTCGAATCTCGCGGAGAAGTTATTATACTTCGGCATTCTTCTTTGGAAATTTCATTTTGATTTGTCGACGGCAGATGTAAGTTCGAAGAAGAACATCCGAGCGATGAACTCCGTTTCGTTATTTGAATTTAAAGTAGTACGAAGAACTCTCTTAAGGCGCAGGGAGATTCGTCGAAATGCAACAAAATATATTTGAGGCGAAAGTAGGCAGTGGAAAAACTTTTAATAGATTTTTGTTTTTGGAGCCTTCACAAAGCTATAAATTCTTCAATAAGCCTGCAATTATACGCATTTATTCTATTTTTTATTTTTAACTATACACTGTACGCGTTGCGTTTTTCTGCTTTTGATATATTCGTTTAATTATTAACTTAAATGCATGGAATTTTCAGCATTTTTTCTCTATTTTCCATTTTTTAATCTATTTTTTAAATTAGTTTTGTACAATTTACTTCGTTTGTAAAAAAAAATTAGGTGAAAAGTGAAAGCTTGTTAGTTATTTAAAGTTTTTAAAATTAACTCAAAAGCTATTATATTAAATGCAAAAATTGTATAGTTTTATATATTCTAATTCGAATATTTAGAGAGAGTTTCTTTTAAACAATTCAAAAATCTCAAAAAAATTTTAAAAATTGAAATTTTTAAGATTTATATCGCTAAAAACCCTTTTATTATTTAAAAATAGGAATTTAGGAACTCTAAATATTGAACGATTCCATTATTTTAATTGTATTATTGAAAAAAATATAAGCTTAGAAACTTCAAGTATTAACACGTTTACTACCATGGGGGTCAACGGTGACCGCAAATAATAAAAGTACATAATTAGAGTAAATATGCATACTGATCCATTTTCCAATAATATCAATGTTAATACAACGGTTTGAAGAAATTAATGCAATATAGAACATACAAAAATAACACGAAAATATACATTTTATCAGTGCCTATTGCGATGAGTCGGATAAAAAGCAAAAAAAAAAGGTTAATCAACGCAATCGGAACAATATGTGACTAAAATTATATATGGGACAATTATAATATATTTATAAATATGTATATTTATAAATATGTAACAATTTGACTAAAAAATATTTGCTATTTTTACGTTCTCCTTTAGAAAAAATTTCGTTAAGAAATCGTGTAACAAAATCAATTTTATTTACTATACTGTGTACATTTAGCATCATTAGTAAAACAATCTTTTCCATGCGAAATGTAGAAAATGATATCGGAGTAGGCGACAGAATAACTTGAACCTCCAAGGGTCATAATATGTATTACATTGTATTAATATATATATATATATATATATATATATATAATATATATATATATATATATATATATATATATATATATATATATATATATAATATATTAATAGGTTTATATGTATGGATGTACTTAAATATACCTATATATGCATACACACACACACACACACACACATATATATATATATATATATAATTTATTTATTTATTTATTTAATTATTATAAAAAAATTCTATTAAAAAAAAACTAAACTTAAAATTTTTCTGTTTTCCATTGAAAATTAAGATTGCTCATTAGCAAATACTAAAACACATTTTTCATAATATTTTTTCATTTCCTGGCACCTTGAATTTAGTACCGCAGCCCTGTTGATTCGTTTTTTTCCGCGCATCGTGAGGTACTATATTTCTAGAATAAACTAAAAATAATTAAAGTGAAGTGATTGGTTACCGGAATGACATCATTCCTGAAGCCACGCCCCTTCCAGTAGTTAATAAAAAGTCTGGCATATAGATTTAGTGTCTTTTCCTTTGAGATCGCGATGTAATATATATCATCAAATATTTTCTGTGTTTTGTGTTTTTTTCCATACTGGGATTTGTGTGTTATCTGGTGTTCTAAGTAAAGGATGTTTATAAGTGAACAACTGCAATAATCTACTCGGCTACTACATTCTACAGTATTTTTAAATTATGTGGACGTTATCTTATGATATTACATGTATATTTACACTCTCTAAAAATAAGTATTTGCATACCTATGCAAATGACGATATCTGCGGTCCTGAGGTACGTCATTACCTCCACCGGTATACATAGTGTAGGAAACAGCATCGGCATGAGTCCCATGCAGTTCGGAGCTCTCCGATTTCGAGAAAGGTGTCATTATCGGGTATCCCAAATGGGGCCGATCCTTAAGGGACATATCTGTCGATCGGAAGTACCCAAAATCGACAGTGGACTATGCGATTAAGAAGTGGAAGGTGAGCGGGGATTGTCGGAATGTGTCCCGAGTGGGCAGACCAACGAAACTGG
>JAGEOH010000030.1:272500-280000 GCA_032207245.1 Pardosa pseudoannulata
AAGTTGTTTCGAGAAGGATTCGGATTCACAATTGGATCAGATAAAAAATGTGTTTTTCTTTATCAACAAAGAGAGTTTTAAAAATAATTTTTGCGTTTATGTAAACTGTTAATATCTTCGTAGTCATTTGGAATTGGCTTTAAGTGGTAGGTCCCAATCTAATTACTTTTAGAGAAGCAAGAGAACAGTCCGTAGCGATCCAAATCAATCAAATAAGTTCCAATTATTGCGATGTTTAAATCTATTATGATAATCGCATTTTTCAGTATATTATATTTCTATTTTTAAGTTTTAGATATTTGTAAAGCAGGCTCATTATACAATTATTAAAATAATATTATTAATAAATAGAATGAAAATTATTAATATAAACATTAAAATGAATAATCTTTATATATATATAATTCTTTTGTCCTTGTGTTTGTAATAGAATTCCTAAATGGCTGGACTAATTTTAATGAAATTTTGTATATGTCATTAAGTTGATTCGAGAATGGTTTAGATTTACATATGGATCCGATAAATTGTTTTTTTATTAAAAATCCTGAATTACGCGCTGATTGAGATTATTTTATTGCCGCTCGAAACCTTTCGCTGCCTACGTATCTGTGGGGCAGAGGTCTGCGAGACGGGCTTCGGCACGAGAAGTCTCAGGATCGAATATCCGTGCAGGTGATGTGGGAATTTTGATTTAATTTAACTACGTTTAAGATGACTGTACGCCTGGTGACGTCAAGTGTTTTAAAAATAATTTTTCTTAATTTTCCTTCAACGCGGTCCAATATATAAATTACTTAAAAACATTTTACAATTTTTTTATTTATGGTGATAAAACAGGACAACCTGTGTCGGGTCGTCAAGTATGTATATGTATATTTGTATTTGTCACATAAAATTATTCAAATTTATTCTATTTCAGATTTGAAGTCATTTATAGTATAAAACTATTCAACTTTATTATTATTCAATTTATTTTTCTCTGTAATATGAAAATAACTAGATTTCTCATTATTCATATTTAAGCTCACCTGTCGTTAAAATGTGAAATTATTCAGATTTATATTTATCCAAATTTAAGCTCACCTGTCTTTAAAATATGAAATTATTGAGATTTATCTTTATTCAAATTTAAGCTAATGTGGCTTAGTATAAAATTATTCAAATTTATTATTAGTTGAATTGAAGTGTATCAGTTCTTATAATTAAAATTTATGTAGTTTTCTTTTTATTGAAATTTGATCTCATCTTTCCTCATAATATAATTGTATTTATTTTTAAGAACATTTGTCCTTACAGTGAATTATATATTCAAATTTCAGATTACTTTTCGATTTCCGAAAAGTCTGTTCTTTTTTAATAGAAAGAAAGCAAACTTTATGAAGCAAATAAGAGATTACTATAGCTCTTTTTATTGTGGTTGCTAATTAGAAAAAGAACCTTTTTAATCTTTGGAAACTGTCTTATGGCTTCAGGTAGAAAACCAGCTCGGAGTTTTATTTTTGATAAATCTGCAGCTTAGTTTCATAAAAGCTTCGTCATCCATTTCTACGTAATTGCCGTAATTTGTCAGCAATAAATACCGCACCCAGCAAAATACTTTTTCCAGGGCCTCTAAGCCCCACTGTTTTTCCCCCTTCTTTAGCGTTGATGGATTATCAATAAATTTCTATGAGATTGTTAAATTTTGGAGACTTTTTTTTTAAATGAATTTTTCTTTCAAAAGCAGAGAGATTGTTTACAAAACCATCTGTTTCTATTGTTACTAAACAATGTGTTACTCGAAATTAGCGAAGAAAATATTCGATATTGAGACAGTTAAGCCTCACAATAAAACTTTTTTTAGCGAGGAGTTATTTTTCTCTTAGTTCATTATGCTCTTAACCACGTTTATATCCATTTTTTGAAAAAAAAAATGTTGTTAGAGTAAAGAATAAAATATACACTCTTTAAAATTATGCTTTTTTCTTTTTTTGTGAAGTGACACAAAGAATCTATTGGTGTAAAGCATGTATTGGCTTGCAGGAAATTCTTGTTTTTTCCATTTTTAGTCTACTGATATTGAAATTTATATTATTTATTTATATAGCGGAGTTTATAGGACAGTGGTAATGAAATTTTCTGTATGGACATAGCCAGATTTCTCTTCGAGAATATTTAAAATCTTAAACTAAATTATGGACAAATTTCAACCTGATAAAAAAATATTCATTTTCCACATACACACACAAAGGGCATGCATACGTGTAATGGGTAAATCACAAAGGAAAAAATAGCCCACATTAGATAGGGTGCAGTCGGAAATAAAAACGCAGTTGAAAAAATTCAAAAGATTTTGGATGGAGAGAAATGGAGTTTATTTTAGAATCCTCTCTCACGGAATTCCAACACGAAATACCCGAACATGCCAATTTGTAGGTGTATGAGCCTAGCAGTCTTGATTCTTAATCGCCATAGCGTTAATTAGATTTTTCAGTCATATGCATGAAATACGCAAGTGCATGAAATTCTAACGAGATGTAAATATTTTCTCATATGGGGACAGACAAAAGGTTCACTCTACAGGTAATGCATTCACTCTACAGGTAAGATTATGAATAAAATCTATTTTTTAAATAAAAGTAAATAAATAAATAAATAATTCCATGTAACATTTAAAACCTCGTAGGATTTATAGGTCTAAGACACAATTCTTCTTCTATGTCAAATATTCATTTATATTCGTTAGATTTATAAATTTTAAATATTTCAATTAAAGAAATTTTTTATTATTTTTAAAATCTTAACATAAATTTAAGTATAAGTAATTTAAAGATAGATTTTAAACTTTAAGAATAGATGTACACTTTAATGGTTGTTAGGCTGGGAACACTAATGTCTACTTTTTTGCTACACTAGGGCTAATAATATCGCTAAACCTACTGTTGAAAGCCGATTTCAAACATCTGTGATCCTAACAATGGTCGAATGGTAAAAGACTGCTCTTCTGTGCCAGAGTTCACGGATTCGAATCCCGCTGGTGGCAGGAATGTTATTAGCCGTTCGGATTCGGCTTTAAGCAGTAAGTCCCGGTCTCATTATATCTCGTGTATCAAAACAGTTAACTATAGCTCCCGAAAATAAACGGCTACGAACATCGATGCCAGGAGTAGGATTCGAACCCCCAAACTCCGGTACAGACGAGAAGCACCCTACCCATTCAGCGGTTCGGCGTATTCTGTACTCTTGATAACAAGTAATTTTTTGCAAGAATTTTAAAGTGCGAATGTACAATATTATTCGACACCTTTTTTTATTCGAATACAAAGAGTAAATAAAAAACAAAAAGTTCTACACACATACATTTACAAAAGTACATTTTAATGAAAGTTATATCCCTCAATACACATAAGTTAAAAAGAGTGTAAAGAAAGTTAAAAAATGTTGAAAATTCTAAGCGACTTTCAGAAAAATACAACAATGAAGTTATCGCTACAAATTTTTTTTTCGTCAAACGCGTGGTTTGAACGCATCCCCCCCCCCTTTTCGAATTTAAAGAGTAGGGCCCCACCTAAAAAATCGACTGCATCCATTTGCAATTTATCGTGCTCCACCCTCGTTCCGGTAAAGTATCAGTTTTTTTTTTTTAATTTCAATGCCCCGGCAACGTTTATATCTCGATTTAACAGATTTGAAAAGTAAACTGTAGTAAGCGAGGAGGAAGGAAAACCGCTGTCATTGAACTGTGAATGCAGGTTAGGGACGACAAAGTGAGGGGGAATTTAGATATTCAAATCTCGAATTAAAAACTTTAAATGGAATTCCCACCCCCACCGCTTTTTCACTACACCATCTGAAGTGTTCTATTTTCTCAGAACTCAATGGAACTTTAAAAGGGTTTTTTAAACAATGTACGAACTAAACTAAAAAGTTTTAATCTTTCTTTAGGGAAGTAAAAAACTTTACGTTGAAAAATATTTTTCTTTAAGGTGTTAAGTGTTCTTAAATCTTAATTTGTAAAATATCGCGCATTTAATTGCAGTCTTCTACTTGCGGAGATAATGAAAAGGTTTGTAAAGTCAGTAGGAGTCAGAAAAGGGATGATGAATATTATTATTATTTATTTTTATTTTTTTGTACGGGTTTGTATTTCATTTGAATATTTTAATTTCGCTTTAATATCTTGAAAGTATAAGGAGGAATTTTCACGTTTTCTAATTTTAATTTTAAACAATAGAAGACAAAAAAGTAAGCAGGACAGTAGCTATTTTTCTTTCATTTGGGGGACTAATGATTGATTTCTAATGGGTTTTATAGTGGACTCTTTAACGTCTCTCAAAAACTATACTTTTCCACCGCGGAGTTTGTGACGTCATTGTTCACGGAAACACCGACCGCCTATGTTGTTTACATGTTAAAAGGGGACTTTTAAATTTGTTTCTGTGTAAAGTATCACATATAATAGAAATTTTTTTATTATGTCTGGTATTAAAAACCATACTATAAATATTGCATTATGCCATTCTGTAAAAATTCAACAACTGATTGAAATGAGAAAATATTTTTCAGCGTTCCCAAAGATCCACATGCACGTAAAATCTGGACAAATGCGGTGAAAAGGGATGAGAAATGAAACCCCAAATTATCGTATAAATCATCTCTATGGGTTTGTGAAGACCATTTTTCGGTAAATAAATGCTTTCTTTTGTTTAAATATTACTAATTTAGAACAATTAAAGTATATAAAAATACATCTATACCTTTAAAAGGACTGTTGATTAACCAGTGCTGTTTAACTTTTAAAACTGCTAATTCTCGAGTATTATCACAGAGTTCAAGTACAATAAATGTTTGATAAAGCATATAAATATCGTAAAACATATAAATATCTAAAGCTCATAATTATCTAATAAATAACTCGGGGGAGGGGAAGGTTATGTATTTTCAAGGTATTATAAATATTTTCTTCGGAGATGCATACTTTCTTATGTGTATCAATTCACAGTTATATTTTCCGATTGAATTGGTGACTAATTTGATGAAAAAAGTATAATATTTTTAAAATACTTAATGATATTACTTTAAAAAGTAAATTTAATTTCAGAATCTTTATACATTTTTAAATTTAACATTAATATTAAAGGCATTAATATTAAATTGTATTGCTATTTAAAAATGTATAAATAATTAAGTAAAGCCTTTTAATGATTTTATATTTCTTTTCCTCAAATTTAAAATATTTAAGAATTGATTGGGTTTTGGAGAGCTACGGTCTACTTTTGGCAACGCGAGGGCTAATGTAACCGGAACCTCCCACAATAAATACCTCCTCTAATTTTTATTTAATATTACATCCGTCTCTATTTATAAAAAGCGATACTACTACAAATGTGTGTGTATATGTTATATGTATATTTATTTGACTTGCCTGTGTCTACAAACAGAAAAGCTGGGATTAGCATGAATAAAATATTAAAACATGTTAAGTAAAATTGGATAAATATAGAAATAAATTTTCATACCTTCGGGTTTTAATTCGAAAGTATTTTTGCTCCCATAAAATCCGGATTTTTTTCATAAGAACGAAAACATTGACATCATGTCAATTTTTTGAGGTTGTCCGATTGTCCTTTGGTAAATAAATGTAGAAGAAACATTTATAAGAAATCGAGATAATTAAGCTATCGAGATCGATAAAATAAACGTTCAGGTTTAATAAAAATAAATTATGATAGCCAGAAAATTCCAAGAATTTGCAAAAAACAAAATCAGAAAATAGTGCGCGCTTAGATGCAATAAGAAAATATTGGATAACGTGAACGATGGCGTCACAACCCATCACGGAACGTTTCGATGTCTCGGGATTTTCGCTTGACTTTAAAATTAATTTTTAAAAGTATGGACACAGTTTTTTACATTTTTGAGAACATTTTTGGAATTTACGAGTTTGGAATTATCTATTTGGAAATATACTAAGTTGTTCGCCCCACATGTGCAAATTCCTCATTGTTTTTCACGAAATAAATAAAATGACGTACATCGTTACTGTTCCGTTTTATGAGTATCAATGTAAGTATGAAAAACAATGGACAACAGACGAGATCAACGAATGTTTAAAAAGAATTCCATTGTAAAATATTCTATATTTTTCCGCCAAAATCTAGACCCCTCTCCGAGAATGTTGGGTGCGTGTTTTGCAACATTATACTTCCCCTCTCTGAAATGCGGGAAAATCCTTCCTCCCCCCTCCACACCCATCGGAGTCGGCGAAGTTAACGGGAGAAAGCCTAACGGAAGGGAGGCTACGGGGCCTGGGATTGGCTAATAAGGCTTTGTCCGAGAAGGTTATTCTCGGACGGGGAAAAGAAGTTCGTGACTCGGCGTTCGGGGGAGAACGTTGTTTGATTTTCTCGGGGGTTCGATCCCAGCTAAACGGAGATTGTTAAATGCTTATAATGCTCCTTGTATATAAATGTGTCAATACGGATGAAAAATGTACATAGCTGTGAGCGTAGGAATAAAACCCAGAAAATCCAAGAAGCTCGTCTCGGCTCGCATACTACGTCACACCATCTCTGGGAAAACGTGCAAATACTGCGACTAACAAAACAATATGGCAGTGGAGCTCTCGAAAGACAATACAACAGCCAATGTTGCTCAAAAACCTGATGAAGTAGGAGAAGGAACCTATTCTACCGTCCAGAAGACAGATGGAACTCAACAGTGCTTTAGCAACACGGGCCACTACTGGAAACGAACGAACTCATCAACCCAATTTATCTAAACATTGTTCATAACTTTACCAATTTCGAAGGGCAATTATGGCAACTAAAAATAATATTGCCGACGATATCAACTTTGATATTCAAAAGAAAATTCCCGGTGAGGAGAGAATGCACGCGACGGTAAGCGTCGAAGAAAATGTCGGCTTGACTATAGAATTTCTAAATAATAAATATGTAAGTACCAGGAATGCCTTGACACTACCTTCGACTAAAAATTGGATCTCCTTTCATACTACTCAAAATTTGAAATCATAAAAATTTTGTGAGAGAGCAAGTTTGATCGTCAAGCAGGTATCGAATAACATCATCGAAGCAGAACTTATGTCTGGAAAGGTCAAGGAGCACACGGTATTTATCCCTTGAAACCACTGATCTGTACTAAACTTCCTTTTCAATTTAAAAGACCCCGATTTCGAATCCAAGTAGCCTCTACTTTTAAAATTAACAAAACGCAAAAACAAATTTTAAAACATTGAACCATCGACCTCAAAGACTCTTTTCTCGGGTGAAGAACGACGGCCGAATGGTTAGGAGCATCATCTTCTGCTATCGGAGTTCGGAATCTGGTGGAGGTCCCAATCTTATTACTTTTAGTGTAGTAAGACAACAGTCAGTATCGATCCAAATCAACCAAATGAGTTACATTAACGACACTGTTTAAATCTACTAGGATGATCTTATTGTTCATATTGTATATTATATTTGTATTTTTAAGTTTTAGATATTTGAAAATCATGCT